>JADRCH010007388.1:1119726-1238055 GCA_019843965.1 Rhynchomys soricoides | reverse complement strand
AGAGAGAGAGAGAGAGAGAGAGAGAGAGAGAGAGAGAGAGAGAGAGATTTAATTACTTTTATGTTCAACCACAACCACATTCCCTTCTAAGCAGGATTTTTATTCCTTCACCTAGAATTGAGAACCCACATACTGAATGTATATGCTATTTGGCTCAAACTCTCCCTAAAGTGTCAGCCTGGACTCTGATGATTGAAGCTTGTAAATGGCATTGGGCATCAGAGCATACATAGCACAGCCCAGGGCTTTGCTCACTCCACGGATGTGCTAGAAACTGTTCCAACAGTATCTGGGGGAAGGTGAAAGGTCAGGGAGGCTCAGCTTGCATGTAAATCTCCGCAGAACCAGAGAGGGTCTAGCCAAGTACACACACACACACACACACACACACACAATAAGCCTTTACTTAAGAAGACAACTTTATTGGCTCACCTTAGCTTTTCTCATATGTATCCCACATATACCAAGGAATTAAAATGTTTCTTATCTCTCCACTCAAGAGTTCTTGGACTACTTTACCATGCTAACCTGCAAAGGGCTGTCACAGGGAAACATCAAGAAGATTAGAGTGTCTACTTCCTAAGCCTAAACTCTACCCCAGTGTGGGTTAGTCAGCCAAGCTATGTTCTCGGCTCCTCTGCCTCAAGTTGACAGTAAGCCAATGGTTTCAGTCCATGACAAAACTGACTTTTCTGTGTGATAATGCAACCACCCATTTGCTCTCATGACACTAAGCTTTGCTCAGCTCTGGCCCATTGGTGGGGATGTCAGTACTTGGATTCAAACTTCTGTCTTTCGTTTTGATTGACACCTTCCATCCCTCTTCCTTCCTTCCCTCCTTCCTTTCTTTAACGGACTTAGTGCCTTCTACTCTAGGTACTGAAAATACCCAGGTGATTAAGTCTTTAGGTTACTTTCCTTGTAAGTGAAAACGCCAACATTTGTAAAGAACGTAATGACAGTTAGTGTTCCCCTTATTCCTATTCCTCAGCAGATTGACTTGAGATACAGTACTGGCAAGAGTAATGATAAATTATCAATTAGTGTTGGGTCTGGTCCAAGGAGCTATATTTTGACAGTCTACTTTAACCATATATGCAATAATTTCAATAAAAAGTTTTATGAGGTGTTGTTACAGATGTAAATGTTTCCTAAAGATATCACTTGAGTTGTAAATCATGTTCTTGAATTCATACTAAAGTCACCTCATTAAATAACAAGGGAAGCTATGGTTTTCACATAAATGTTGGTCTCCAGTGACTTAAAAAAAAAGGGGGGGGGGACAAAGAACCAAAAAAGAGAACTTAAGTCCTAACTGTGTGTGGCTCAACTTCAAGAGTTTGACAGGAGTATGAAAATTTCCCTCACCACTTGGCTTTAGTTTGCCTTTCTAGACCATCCCCACCAAAACCTTCCTAGGACTGTCTTATTCCTAAGAGAAAACAGAGCTGGAGAAACGAGGCCGAGAATGTCTTTAAAAACAAAATTCGGGTTTATTGAAGTAGGATTGACAAACACCAATGCACAGTTCTGTGAGTTTTGAAAGATGTACACAGACATGAAATACATAGCATTTATAGCTCTCCAGAACATTCCACCATACCCCGTTGTAAGTTAACCCCTCTTTCCCTGGCCTCATGCTTCTGACAGTCTGACCTGTTTTCTGTGTCTGTCATTTTTGCCGTTTTCCAGAATGTCATAGAAACACAATCTCATAGCATGTAGCCCTTTGCAGGCTCTCCATTTTAAAACCTTTTATCTTTTATTATGTTGTATTTTCTTTTTTGTGGAGGTCAGAAGACAACTTTGTGGATTTGGCTTTCTCCTTCTACCGTGTGTGTAGGGACCAAATTCACATCTTCATGCTTGGTGGAAATTGTCTTTACTAGCTGGACCATCTTGTCAGCCTTCTCTCAGTTTTAAAATTAAGAATATTACTTTTCAGGTAATATATCTTCATTGAGGTAGATTTTAAATATTTAGGTAATAAAGAAATACCACGATTCTTCACTGCGGTAAGCATGGGAGTACAGCTGTCTCTTAGGCCTTCTGGTTTGATTTTCTTTGGCTACTTAATTGCCAGTGAGAATTCCTGGAAAGAAGCTCTCTGCGTCTGCAAAGACTAATTTATGGTTAGGGGAGGTTGGAATGTTGCAGGTATGGAGGCTTATGACCTTATCTCAGGATAGGTGTACCCTCCTGAATTGCCATTCATTGTCTATCTCTGGATCAGAACTAACATCAAGTGACTAAAAGGAAAAAAAAACAACTTTGAGAATCTTTTAACTTAGCAGACCACTAGCTTCTATCCATCCCAAGAGCTAAGGAATGTCATCAGATAGCATCTGAGGGCTATAGAAGAGCTTCCCCCATCTTGATGTAACCACCAATGAATTTTAAACTTGCCTTGGCTTATGACTTTCTTTGCTCTGTAAAACTATAAAACTTCACGAAACTGCTTCAACATTGGAACATGGAATTTGTAGTAACCTAATTCTGTGTTCCTGGATTGTGGTCATTCAAATTTAGCTCCAGAATAAACTATCCTTTATTCCCTTGAAGGGGAGAGCTCCGTTTTCTGTATTGACATAGCCAGCAGTGGGCTTGTTGGACCATGTGCTAGGTCGATTTAAAAAAGAGAGAGAGAACTGCTTTTCAATTTCCCCCATCATGCATGTACCAGTAGACAGAACAGAAATGGTGTGCATGCTCTACTTCTTATTATAGAGCATACCTCACGTGTGGAGCTGGGTCTAAGCTGCGTT
Source organism: Rhynchomys soricoides (assembly GCA_019843965.1). Classification (NCBI taxonomy): domain Eukaryota; kingdom Metazoa; phylum Chordata; class Mammalia; order Rodentia; family Muridae; genus Rhynchomys; species Rhynchomys soricoides. Next base: position 1,235,290 of record JADRCH010007388.1, on the reverse strand, counting down.
GTCTTTTTTTTTGTTGTGTTTTTTTTGTTTATTTGTTTTTGTTTTTTCGAGACAGGGTTTCTCTGTGTAGCCCTGGCTGTCCTGGAACTCACTCTGTAGACCAGGCTGGCCTCGAACTCAGAAATCCGCCTGCCTCTGCTTCCCGAGTGCTAGGATCAAAGGCGTGCACCACCACTGCCTGGCCTCTAAGCTGCAGTGTTAAAGAGATGGAAAGTGCAGAGAAGAGGGGATCTGCTTGGCTGCTGCTGTGATAGGCATGAGGACCCAGGGGTAATTAGCATATGATGCTTACCTTGGGACTGCTATGACTGCTCTGTCTCAGGGCTGGAGAAGATTTGAAAGAGTCTGTATTTAAGGAGCAAGGTAAGAGCAAAAAGAGACTGCCTGGGCCACAGAAGTAGACCTGCAAGAAGGGAGTAAGAGACAGCGAGGATGGTAGGTATGATCGGGGAGGAATTCAGTGGTACCCAGGCATGGAATACCACACTGAAATGTATTATTTGGGAAGAAGAAGAAAAAGAAGGAGGAGGAGGGGGGGGGAGGAGGAGGGGAGGGGGAGGGGGAGGAAGAGGAGGAAGAGGAGGAGGAAGAGGAAAAGAAGGAGGAGGAGAAGAAAAAGAAGGAAGAAAGAAAAGAAAAAGATAAAAACCCACTAAACTTCACACTGTGAAAAGGTGAATTACATTTTAAAAAAAAAAACAGGTAATTGAGGGTACAGGAAGGGCAAAGGACAGCGTTAAAATCACTATCCCCTTTCCCTTTGTTTCTAATCTTTGGCTAGGTTTCACATCACAGGTGACAATAGCAGTTAGTGACTGCTGACTCTTCAAACCTGGGCCAGGTACAGGGTCGGGTGCTTCATTCAACCAGATTGCCTTCATGGAATCTCTGAGCTAAGCACTATCACTCTCTTACATGCCAGGAGGAAGGGGGCTTGGAGAGGTGCTGTGAATGTGTATGGCGACACAGTGACCTGCCGAGGTGACTGTGCTACAGTGAACACCCAACAGTTAGAGCTAATGGTTCTACTAGCCACGCTAAGACATGACTGGTGCCACAGTTCTTCGCCCACAGCAGGCCATGAGCCCCAAGACTCAAAATGAATTCTGAAATGCAGATTCCTGAAGGCCTCCTGGATTCTGGGGACCTGCTGGAAAGGCCGTATGTACCCCGTTTTCCCATGCCTTTTGTTCAAGGCTTGTGAAGGTGGCTCCTTCCGTGGCGGGGAAATGATGTGCTTGCGCGTGGCTCCATTTTAATTCCCACAAAGGTCCTTAACACTTTACCTTTTTGGAACTCTTTGGTGAAGCAGCTCGGATGTGGTTGACAGCATTTGTAGTGTGAGCCAAGTCAAACCTTCCCCGGGAGGAAAGCTAGAAACCTTTAGGGGTTCTTCAGTGCTCACATAGCCCACAGCCTCTTGCTCAGTGTTGCACAAGGCCTGTGCTGCCAAGCATAGCACTCGCTTGGATTCCCCTGCCATTCTCCCTGTAGGGAACCAACACTGTCAGCCTGACCAGCCTTAGCCAGGGACAGCTTTGCTGGAACCTCTGATCCACTTGGAGTGCCTTCTGTGGTTCAAGACCTGCTGAATCCAACTCAAAATGATTTTCCTTTCCATGTTTTCTGTAGGGATGTTTCCTCCCCCTGATCCCTGCTGACTCCAGGCCCTCAGAGGATTTGAAACTAAGAATTACCTGTATGTCAGGAATCCCTACAGCCTCTTTTTGCTGTGGATCTAAAACTGAATGGCTTCCCCCAAAGGAGCATGGAGGCCTGAATAACTGGCTAATCCCCCTTTTACCTGAGCAGCTGGAGCAATGACCCCGTGGGTGAGGATAGCTGTGGCCTCAGCTTCAGTTCCTGCTCAGTTATCCCTGAATGGTGAACTCTGATGTGGAAGGGTAAGACAAGCCTCCTTAAGTTAGTTTTGGTCAATATTTTAATTTTTAGGAGCAGAGACGCAAACTAGGATAGGAATCCTGCGTTAGGTACCTTGGAAGTATTATTATTAAAAGAGCATCCCTGCCCCTCCCTTTGCTGGGAATTTCTGTCTCACCATGTGATCTCTTCTTTCTCACACTCATATTGCTGTGATGCCATTTTCTAGGAGATCCTCACTAGAGACCAAACCAATAAGAGTACCCTGGAATTCCAGATTCTGAAACTGGAAGCTAACTAAACCTCTTCTTTTTATGAAGTTACACAGTCTCCAGTGTTTCATTATACGAACGGAAAAATGGACTAATACACTCACGTAACCTAAAAGTGACAGAAATACGCTTGACCAGTCCGTCTGAGTCCAATGCTTAGGGCTGTGTTCTTCACAATTACTGTGCATTACTTGTATTACTGTGCACTCCAGAGTTAGCCAGGTAGAACCCACAGGTCTGTGACCCACTGTCTGTTTGTTTGCTTGTTTGTTCTGTTTCTTTCAGATGGGTTTCTCTATGCAGCCCTGCTTATCCTGGAACTCAGTCTGTAGATGAGGATGTCCTCAAACTCAGAGACCTCCTTGCCTCTGCCTCCTGAGTTCTGGAATTTAAAGGCATGCACCACCACTACCATTCGGCTTCTACTGTGTGTTTCTGTACGGCCCACGAGCTTTTTTAATCATTTAATAAGTCAAAAGAATGCTTCTTTCACATGTATAAAATATTAAATTTATAAATCAGTGCCCCTCCGTAAGATTTGACTGGAACAAAACCACACCCGTCCATCCATGTTTTTTCTCATCTTTTCGACTAAAAAGGTAGTGTTGAGTCTTTGTGACTGAGATGACATGACCCCCAAATTTAGCAGAGAGTTTTTGCTGATCTCTGGCAAGAAGGGAAGCAGATCTCAGTGAATTTCTGAATTCAGAGCCCTGCCCCCACCGCAGCTCTGCCCTAGATCTCTAGGTGCCTTGAGTGAACCTTCTGGATGATGGCTGTCTTTGAGCTATTTGAAGTGCTTCTTTCAAGAGTCTGGGAGGCCTGGGATGCTTAGAGTGGTATTAGGCTTTCCATCACACGTTTAGATGAAAACATAGACAGAAGACTTGGGGTTATTTGTGAACAAAGCCCTGAAAGCAATCCAGTTGCTCTTTGGTAAGTGGTTCCAAATTATCTCAGGCTCTCCTGGGAGCTTGTGGAGAGCCTTATATGGATATAATCTCCTAAACTGGGCTTGTCCTGTCTATAGCAGGGTCAGAACTGCTTTTTAAAATGTGTTTATGCTTAAGTTGAAAGATAAATTGTGTACATTTATTTATTCTTTACAATATCGCATTTTAAAGTGCATGTAAGTCATAGAATGGCGAACTCTGGCTAATGAACACATGTGTTCAGATCTATATTTCTGGTTGTATGACCATCTCTTATTTAATCAAATCATGCTCAAGGGAACATTAATGCTGTCAACTCCTGCACACATCTTACTGCGGCATCAAAGATGACAGTTGCTTTTCTTTTGGCGCTTGTCATCCTTTCCAGCTGGGTGTAGGTGGAAGGATGTGTTCCTGTGTGCTGGAGTGAGTGGGGTGTCACTTCATCAGGCTACCTGCTTTCTGGGATTCCAGTGTTTGAAGATGGTGATACAGAGCTGCTGTGTGCCTGGAGGCACTGGGTCTGGACCCGGCATTCCATGGGTGTTAGCTTACTCATACCTTATGGCATGCCTTCACTCACTCATTCAACAGGTATTCATCGAATGCCTGCTAAATGCCAAATTTGGTGCTATGCCGGGGCTACAACAGCAGTCGCAGCAGAGACAGTGCCTGTCCCTTTTCAAAGCTTCCACCGTACTCATGAAGCCAACCCACAGGTGGGAGCTAATGATAATAAATCATAAAATTCCATGCGGAATGTTTTTAAATGGTAGGAAGCCAACAGAACTGTAGCCAAGACAGAGACTGGGATGTAAGGAAAAGCCCCTTAAAGGAGGGAGCATTTCAGTTGGGAACAGAAGGAGTTGGCTGGGTCACTCTCAGCACACAGCTTAGTACGTAAATGTTTGTTAACAGGTTGAATGAAAGCAATCTGCTTAGACTTGCTGAGAAACCAAAGGGTGCAGATGTTTCTGTTTTATCAACCTCAGGCTGAAGCTCTAACTTAGTCTAGTCCTGGACAACATAGCTGTGGTCCAAAGGAGAAAGATGTGGTGAGGGAGGTTCCACCTTCGTCACCTTTAACTCTCAATTCCACAGATGCTTGTGGAACCCCACCCCCCACGCCCCCACCCCCCAGGATCCCAGCACTGTGAAACACTCTGGGGAGTCAGAGGCAGGTCAGAAGGTAAGGCTGTCAAGAGACCAGTAGAGGCAATAAGATGCACTGTCAAATGGTAAATGCAGCTGAGGACATAGCGCAAGATTCCCAGGGTATCCTAGAAGAGGGGTGCTGAATACATTTGAGGGAGCCGGGAGGCAGCCAGAGGAGGCTTTCGAGAACAAGCCTGCCTGGCAACAACTAGGCCCCAGTTGGAAGATGGAATGGTGGCTTTTGAGACTGAGGCAGGGACAGGTCTTGGGACAGTTTGAGGAATAAGTATTTTGAGCTGCACTAAAGGTATGTAAACACCAGAAAGTAGATCTCCCTGGTGCTGTGCTCCGTACTGTCCCTCCTGTCATCTGATCCCGCTGTGTTAGGTTCAGTTTTCTAGGAAGCTACGGTGTTTCAAAGTAACAGCCTGATCCTTTTCTATACAAATTTCATGCTTTGGGAAGTGGCTTTTTCCTCCCAAGTCTTTCATATTGCTTTTACAATGTTTCAAAGCATCTACCATATGGTATTTCTCCCAAGTGAGAGATTATTGTCCCTCTATTTGGGGGAAATTGAAATGAAGTCATCTGTCCACTGAAGTGACAGCTGCAAGCAGAAATGTTCTTGGTGGAGCAGCGGTCATCTGAGCTCAAGCCAGCATCCCTTTTCCATGAGTGGTTGCCCCTTTTAGCCTTCTGTTACTGACTTCTCTCTTGCCCCGCTTGTATCTCATTATATGAGGGTTGGTTTTTTTTTCCAGAGATGAGCTCTGGCTTGTTCTGAATGTTTTAGGTGTCAAACATCCTGTTTTCCTCTGAGTAATATGACCCTGTCAGCGACCCACTGCATTTCCGAATGACATCATGGGATTTAGCTGAGAACTGCTGGAGAAAAGCGATTATGGGAGCCAGGGGACCTCTGCTCGCCCCTCTACCTTCCAGTGAGTTGTTTTGAGATGTTGAACAAGAAGCCTGAGAATGTGTATCAGCTTTGTCCCAAAAGCAGGAGTTGTCAAACTAGGGCTTGAGGACCTAATCTTGCAACTCTGGCTCTGGGTGATTTTACAGAGAATGTTTACTTGGCACACATCCACTCTGATGTGCTTCAGTACTGGCTATGGTCATTTTTGCCCCACCTGTACATGGAATTGAGTTAATATGCCAGAGCCCATATGGCCCTCAGGACACAAAATATTTCCTATATGACCCTTTCAGAAAAAGTTTGCTATGGGATTTTCTTTGATTCTGTTGTTGTTTAGTTGAGACAGACTCCATGTAACCCAGGTTACTCTGGACCTCACTATGTAGCCAACAATAACCTTGGACTTTTGATCCTGCTGTATCCACCCTCAAAGTTCTGGGAGTACAAGTGAGTACCATCAAGGTCGGCCACCCTTAGGAAGCAGCTTGTGAACAAGGTGACATCACGTGACTTGGCAAAACACCACTCGTTCCCTTCCCCTCTTTGTAAACTGTTTAGGAAAGTAGAGAGTGGGTTTGAAAATTACATTGGAGGGCTGGAGAGATGGCTCGGTGGTTAAGAGCACCGACTGCTCTTCCAGAGGTCCTGAGTTCAATTCCCAGCACCCACATGGTGGCTCACAACCATCTGTAATGGGATCTGATGCCCTCTTCTGGTGTGTCTGAAGGCAGCTACAGTGTACTCATATAAATAAAATAAATAAATCTTTAAAAAAATTTAAAAAAAAGAAAGAAAAATACATTGGAGCTTTTGTATTTGTTTAAATTACAAAAGATCTTGCCCCCAACATATAACAAGGACACATGTTCCACTATGTTCACAGCAGCCTTATTTATAATAGCCAGAAGCTGGAAACAACCCAGATGTCCCTCCACAGAGGAATGGATACAGAAAATGTGGTACATTTACACAATGGAATACTACTCAGCTATTAAAAACAATGACTTCATGAAATTCGTAGACAAATGGATGGATCTTGAAAACATCATTCTGAGCCAGGTAACGCAGTCACAAAAGAATGAATATGGTATGTACTCACTGATAAGTGGATATTAGGCCAAAAGTTCAGAATACCCAAGATACAATTCACAGACCACGTGAAACTCAAGAAGAAGGAAGACCAAAGTGTGGGTGCTTTGGTCCTTCTTAGAAAAGAAGAAAATACTCACAGGAGCAAATATGGAGACAAAATGTAGAGCAGAGACTGAAGAAAAAGCCATCCAGAGACTGTCCCACCTTGGGATTCATCCCATATACAGTCACCAAAACCCCCGACAGTGTCGTGGATGCCAAGAAATGCTTGTTGAAAGAAACCTGATGTAGCTGTCTCCTGAGAGGCCCTGCCAGAGCCTTACAAATACAGAGGCGGATGCTCAGAGCCAACCATTGGTCTGAGCGCAGGGGTCCCCAATGGAGGAGTTAGAGAAAGGACTGAAGGAACTGAAGGGGTTTACAACCCCATAGGAAGAACAACAATATCAACCAACCAGAACCCCAGAGCTCTCAGGGACTAATCCACCAACCAAGGAGTTCACATGGCATATGTACCAGCTGCATATGTAGCAGAGGATTGCCTTGGCATGCATCAATGGGAGAAGAGGCCCTTGGTCCTATGAAGGCTCGATAGATGCCCCAGTGTAGGGGAACCTAGGGCAGAGAGGCAGGAATGGGTGGGTGGGTGGGGGAACACCGTAATAAAAACAGGGGAAGGGGGGATAGGATAGGGGATTTCCGGGAGGGGGGGAAACCAGGAAAGGGGTAACATTTGAAATGTAAATAAAGAAAATATCCAATAAAAGAAAAGATCTTGCACATTTAGTAAATGAGAGTTGCACTTCCAAAAAGGTCCCCATTTAAACAAAACCCACGCAAATCAAGCAGTAAGACCCCTTCAAGGAATTAGTTGTAGGTTCTAAAAGGTAGTCCTGTGAGAGGTACCCACCATATAGGGTTCTTAGAAACTAGTTAGTCTTGTCCTTTGCAAGGCAAATCATGGCACTGTGCTTTGGAAACCTCTATTGAAATTTGGATGAATGGTTTCAACATATGGATGATCACTTTCATTTCTCCCCAAATGAAATATCGTGTGGCTCTTACCGCTCTGTTTAGAGACTGATCAGCTACTTCAAATGACTTTACCATACGTCCTGTATTTCCTTGTCTCCTTCCAGCTGCTTCCAGTGGATTGTGCTATAGCTTGGTGTACTATACCCATTCAGCCAGGTTGGCATAGGAAAGAGTCCCTTCAAAGCAAACATGCAATGCTGTGGGTGGGCCTGGCACTGTTCGGAAAGACTAGAGGCAGTGGCCATGTCAGCATTTGGTGATCCCTTCCATCTCATGCACTTGGGACTGCTGTGGGGACAGAGTATAGAGGCTGGTGGGTTTTGGAAAGCCATGAAACATCTACTCATTGCTCCACAGTTCTGCTTTCTCCTTTTTCTTAGTCTCATTTTTCAAAGGGGGTGTTGTGTGGCCATTCCTGAGGCAGAATGATAACCATGTAAGTCACTTACTTTTTTTTGTTATTGTTGTTTTCAAGATAGGGTTTCTCTGTGTAGCCCTGGCTGTCCTGGAACTCACTCCATAGACCAGGCTGGCCTCGAACTCAGAAATCAGCCTGCCTATGCCTCCCAAGTGCTGGGACTAAAGGCGTGCGCCACCACTGCCCAGCGCCACTCACTTTTTTTCCCTTCCACTTTTTTCACAGGTGTGTGTGTGCGTGTGTGTGTGTGTGTGTGTGTGTGTGTGTGTGTGTGTGTAGATCAGGAGTTCGAACTTACCCTTGGTTACATTTCGAGTTTGAGACCAATCTGAGCTGTATGAAACCTTAACTCAAAAACAAAAAAAAAAAAAAGGCACTACCTTTCCCCCATATGTATAAATTTTACAAGTTCTCTTTGTTTTATTGATTTCTCCTATAGTGTCTCTCCAATAGCCAACACCGGGAACTATTTGTTCAGATCCACGATTGTTTATATACTTCCCATGAAACTTTTTGCATGATTGAGAATGGTCAAATGGATGACTGAGAAGCAATGACTTTTTAGGGCTGGAGCCACAGCTGTAAATTCCTCCTGAATGTTTTCAGTGCCCCAGCTCTGAATCAATTAGGGTGAGGAGAGCACTCTTTTTGTCTTGAGATTTTTCTTGTGCTAGGGACCATCGGTTAAACGAAGTGTTATCTTTAGCTCGGATTGAGGGTGGGAACTTGATTCTCATACTTTGGTTCTGGCTCATCATATCTGGCTTCCCAAAGGAGAACTGAAAACATCAAAACCCTTGGCAGAGATGGTGCAGGAAGACTGTTGATCACATGTTGTCTTTCATTACATGTTCTTCATTAAGTGACGGATGTCCTTTGCACATATGGTGGTCCAGTCCACATGGACCTTTACAAGGGCAAGAATTATGCCTCCTATTGTTTTGTGTAGCATGCCACAACAATATGTGTAAAGGCATGCAAGTGGGATTTGGGATGTTTGCTTTTATAATTTGAGCCTTTTGTCCATTCTGGTAGTACTTAATAATCAGGCGCCTTTGGGATGTGAATCCTCCAAGGGTCAGATCCCACAGGACTTCCATCAATCAGGCAGCATGTGAAGGAATTTGGGCTTTGTTCATAAGAAGTCTGGCATCACTGGTCCTTGGGAGACTTCCAAGCTGGCATGTTTTACCTCCAAAGGGAGGTTGCAGGGAGGGGCTCTTTGCTTGAGAGCCCTTTCTTTAGTTTGCAGTTTTCAGAAAAGCAAGTGGGCTTCAGACAGAGAGAGAGAGGCTGTCTTGGCAAAGGCTCTGATTAGGTTCACTTCTTAGTATTCACAGGAGTGAAAAGCTCTGCTTAATAGGTTGGAAAAGTTCCTCTGGGCAGAGCTTCTGGAGGTGGAATGATGACTGTTGCTGTTAGTACAGTGGGGGTGGGGCATGTGGAGTAGGAAGGTGGGGGGTGCAGACAGCTAGAGTCAAAGCAGTGATGGAATGCGGAGGCTATTAGCCAATACTGCACTGCCTTCCAGAAAAGGTGAGATTATTCAAAATGGCCACAGACATCTGGACAGCTCAGTCCTGCCCTGGGTTTTATCATTAGCCAAATAGCATATAGTTTGTTAGGCATATCATGGTAAAATTTGTGATTCAGGTCTTTACCCATCTCTGATTAATCAATCAGTCTCCATCACCCACCAAAACTTCTGAGAAGGTATGAGTTTCTGCTTCGCCCTCCCTTCAGCCCATTATGCACTGGGATTGTTCTTCCCACAGCAAGGGCCTGATATAGTTCTTATCAATGTTTTAAAATTGGCAGAAGTGGTTCATGCTGGAAGAATGCAGGCCACTGATGACCCCTTTTGGACCCTTGCTAAACTTCATGGACTCCTCTCTTGGTCTGCCACTTCCATATGAAGACTGTCACTCTCCTCCAAGGGTGACATTTAACTGATTTCATTGTTCATCAGTCCACTCGTTCAATTCATCCAATGTTCAGTCATCCAGCATTCAGATGCTAAGTTTTAACCTGGATGCTGTGTCAAATTGTGGAGAACAAAAGGGTCCTATTCTGGCTGTGCAGGTCTGATGACATGAGTTTGATTTACAGAACCTATAGTAGGAGAGAACCAACTCCTGGAAACTGTCTTCAGACTTTGTAGCAAGTGTGTGCCTGCACACATGCACCTATCACCACCACCACCACCACCACCACCACCACCACCACCACCTGAGAATCTGAAGAAATGCCCAAGGGGAAATGGAAGTATGAGAATCTAAAGCCTAGGGGAGAGTTCTCACCTAGGAAGGGCAGCCAGTCAGCATCGTTGAGAGTTGTTTCAGTGAGACCATCAGATTGGAAAGGCAGAAAGGGGGGCATGGATCAAGAACTGAGTTCTGCAGCCCCAGAATCACTTCATTTAGAGGTCTCTAGCACAGGAGGGGAAGCAGCCAGGAAAGAAAGGCAGCTGTTTGTCGGAAGCAGTTGGGAAAAGCAAATGCTTTAAGGAGGAAGCTGGCATCGTGCCTCATACTACTGCTGAACATTGAGAGGGAGACAACAGAATGACTGTGAAATCGGGTTCAGGGAGGTCAATGGTGTCCTTGGCAGGAGCAGGTTCAGCAGAAAGGAGCCAGTGGAGAACGGGATGATGCTAGGAGGGTTGGCGATGGAGCTCCAGTGAGAGGCCAGTCTGAAGTTGGAGTACTTCCACAGGTTTACATCATTGCCCTACTGCTCCACACCCTTTCCTTGGAAGCTAAGACTAAATCCTCAGTGGATGAGCAGGCCACATCACCCATGTGACTCCTATATTCGTTCAGCACACGATACTTAATATTCTTCTGAAGAAAGAAAACATGACTATTGGACTGGGAAGACTCATAATCAGATCTCCCACAACTTATAAACACTCTCTTCACAGGGGTTCCCAGCTCCACTTCACACAGGAATTTCTGTTCCTCAACACATCATTTCCTCAGCTTTCCAAAGTTCCCATAAAAGGTCCTACACCAGTCCATTTTCTGTTACTAATAACACAAAGCCTCCGATTGGATGAGTTTTATAGAAAAGAGGCTTATTTGAGATACGAAATCTGGTCCAAGGTTGGGGAGCCACATGTGGTGATGACCTTCTTGCTGGCAGAGTCCCTGGGTGGCACAGGCACTACATGGCAAGAAGACGGGGGTGGGGGGTTGGTATGAGAGTGAGAGACCAAGCTAACTTTAATAACAGACCTACTATGGCGCTAACCTACCATAACCTACCATGGGCTGGATTAATCCATTCACGAGGGCAGAGCTCTGATTACACCTTTTTTTGGTGAGGCATTCTTGCGCTGTTACTGAGTTGGGCCTGAAACTTGTGAACCTTCTGCCTCAGTTTCCAGGATTCTGAGATCACCATGCCCATCTGCTCCCACCTCTTAATATTCATGATTTCATGATAAAGATTTATTTTCCACATGAGTTTCAAAGAGGACCATATTCAAATTATACAGGCCTGTATGCTGTGGATGTAGCACACTTGCAATAAAGTTCATTCATTATGCCCATGAGCAAGACCCTCTCATTGGGACCGCTTAGTTCCTGACCTCCTCTCCTCCAGGGATCTTGTCTGCCTCTAGCTTCACCTCAACCACTCACTTCCATGATTATACCCTAGACCTGGTGTGGTGGTCTGAATTGGTTTGGCCCCATAGATTCATGAGTTTGAATGCTTGGCTATAGAGACTGCCACTCTTAGGAGGTGTAGCCTTGTTGCAATAGCTGTGGCCTTGTTGGAGGAAGTGTGTCACTGTGTAGGTGGGCTTTGGGGGCCCCTAGTGCTCAAGCTCTGCCCAGTGTGGAATCAGAATATCCTCCTGGCTGCCTGCAGAAGACAGTCTCCTCCTGGCTGCCTTCAGATCAGGATGTAGAACTTTGAGCTCCTCTTGCACCATGTCTGCCTGCAGGCTGCCCTGCTTCCTACTATGATAATGGACTAAACCTCTGAAACTGTAAACCAGTCCCAATTAATGTTTTATAAGAGTTGCCTTGGTCAGCGTGTCTCTTCACAGCAATAAAACCCTAACTAAGATACCTGACCTTAACCATTTTCACTTTTTTATTTTATGGGGTTTGTTTTGTTTTGTTTTTTGTTTTTGTTTTTGTTTTTTGAGGCAGGATTTCTCTTTCTAGCCCTGGCTATGCTAGAACTCACTTTGTAGACCAGGTTGGCCTCAGCCTCAGAGATCTGCATGCCTCTGCCTCCCAACTGCTGGGATTAAAGGTGTGCACCACCATACCTGGCTCACCATTTTTATTAAAACGTCCAAAATGTCTTCTTACGTGGCTAGGTAGTTAGGAAACTGAATTTGCTACTTTCCATTCATTTGGGATTTTAAAATTAAAATATAATTACGTCATTCATCCCGTCCCTCCAACCTGCCACATGCCCTTCACTCTCTCACAAACACTGGACTCTCTCTCTTAATTCTGATTATCTTTTGATTCCATGCGGCTCCGCATCTAGCAAGCCTCCTTGGCTTTCATCGTCCCTCACCTCCTTCCGGTCCCCTTACCTCACTGCTGCCCTCTTTCCATACCCCTTCCTTGCACACACACTAACTCCTTGTCCTCCTTGCGTCTCCCTATTCATTTGGCAAACCCCTCAACCATCTGAACTTCAACTACCTTCCAACTAAGCACCTGCAGCTGAGATAGTACTAAAGGCAACACAGGAAAACATAATGCCTGATGATCTCACTTTAAAATCCTGACAGGCAAGCACAAGTGGGTCCTTCAAGTTGCTTAGCAACCTATTTGCATAATTTACTCTCCATCGCTTCCTGAGGGCTAGGCTCTATGTACTCTCTCTCTCTTCAAACTTTCAATACTTCCTCTTCCCACCTTCATTTTTGGTGTGTGATCTTATTTTTTATATCACTGAGGAAGGAAACAGATGTGATCAGAAGGTATAACGAAATGTTGCTGTCCTGCTACTAAATAAATCACAATGGCAGAAATATCTCGCCTAACAGTAATTTTTTCATTTATTCACTAAATTCCCATCCCCTTTCATCTATCTACTCAAGGAAATGACTATAAAATGTTCCTTTTCTTCTAAATATTAATTTTGTCTGAACTATTAGATCATTTTCCTCAGTGAACAAGCACATCTCTTAAGGTGCTTTGCTTTGTAGCAGCTGCCTTCTTTTTCTCTTTCTGTTTAAAGTCTCTTAAAGGAGTGAGGAAAAGGTGACACAGAAATTGTGGGAGTGGCCAACCAATGACTGATCTAGCTTGAAACCCATGTCATGAGAGGGAGCCCACCCCAACACTGCCTGGAGGGCCAGGACCCAGAGGCTGGATAGACCAGACACCTAGAATAGAAAATGATTCCTAATGATAGTCTGGTATACTCATGGATTGGTGCCTAGCCAAATTGTCGTCAGAGGCTGGGCTTCACCTAGCCACTGACGGAAACAGATGCAGAGACCCAGAGCCAAACATTGGGCAGAGCATGGACAATGGGGAGAGGGTGGATTATAGGAGTCAGAGGTTTCAAGGACATCACAAGAACACAACCCACAGAATCAACCCACCTGGGCTCAGAGACTGGACTGACAATCAAGGAAGGAGCCTGCATGGGCTGACCTAGGCCCTCTACATATGTGTTTGCATTGTCTAGCCTTAATAGGAGAGGCGATCTTATAGCAACTTGATGTGCCGTGGCTGCTGGATATCCATGGGAGGCCTACCCTTTTCTGAAGAGAAACGGAGGAGTGAATGGGAGCGGCAGAGGGGAGGTGGTGGGGATGGATGGGGAGGAGAGAAGGGAAGGAAACTGCAGTTAGGTTGAAGAAAGAAAATAAAGAGGGGGAAGAGAGAGAGAGAAGGAAGGAAGGAAGGAAGGAAGGAAGGAAGGAAGGAAGGAAGGAAGATAGGTAGGTAGGTAGGTAGGTATATATTCCTAGAAATATGCCATGGTTTCAGTATAGAGAATTTATTCTCCTGAGTCTAATCCTTCAGGAAACTGTTGCATTGGCCAGTTCCTGCTCTCTTGTATCTGTGATGATTCCAATGAGAACTGTCCCCCATAGACTGTAGGAGTTGAACACTTGGTTTCCCAAAGGTAACACTGTTTATGGGAGGTTATAGAATCTTTAGGAGGTGGCAAATTGCTGGAGGAAGTATGCCATGGGGGGGGGCAAGCATTGAGAGTTTGTGGCCTCATTCTGCTTCCTGCTCCCTCTCTCTACTTCCTGTGTACTGATGAAAACGTGATCAGCCAGCATCCTTCTCCTGCTGCCATTCTGTGTCTTCGCTGCCATGAACCACGAACTCTTTCTTCCTTAAGTTGCTTTTGCTCATCGTGTTTTATCAACAAAAAAGTAATCTATGTGATCATTTGCCATCATTAATCAGTAATCATTTAGACATATTGGATGACATGGGACAAGAGTTGGCAGAATATGCTACCCAGGCATTTGAGCTATAATCATGGAAAAAGGACATTGTAGCCTATATCAGTGAGTGAAGCTAGAAGTACCACTCTACCTGGCACTGCATCATTGGGAGAACGTCAGTGATTATGTGACATATGAAGCAAAAAATCCCAACTACTTCTATCAAGGCCATTTTCCTGTTTGAAAGAAGTCAAAAGCATAGGTTGGGTCAAGCACCCAAAGATCCAGCTTACACAAGGGCTGCAGGCTAAATTCTAAGTAGCAGATTAAACTTTTTAGTTTTGTTAGAGCACCTTTCATGTCCAAAATTTAATGTGTTTTGTTCAAGGCAATTTCTGTGCTAGTTGGCTGTGGTTATAAAACGTTTGGTAAAAACAGCTTATGTTTCTTTATATTCATTTTCTATTCCATAGTTCTATGCCCCATGTTTTCCCTCTTAATCCAGCATATTAAAAAAATAAATGGTGGAGGTGTAGAGATGCCGGTTTGCTATATTCATTGCCTCCGCATCCTCTCATCCCATTCATATTCATATTTGCTCTTATTAATGTAGCATACATGTTTGGAAATGAAGCTAGCTATTAAAGACCGATCTTAAGGGCAATAGAAATCAAAAGTACAACTCTACAGCAAGCAGTCTTCTCCTGAGCTGTAGATCAGCTCTGGAGTCCAAGAAAAATAGCAAAATATGAGAACAAAAGACCCAGTCTAGAGAACTTTTTAAAATCCACTTTGGATTACATTAATTTATTTATTGTGATGGAGGCAGATACCACAATGTGCATGTGGAGGTTGTGGGTAACTTGTGGGAATCAATTCTCTCCTTCCATCATGTGGGTCTCAGAGATGGAACTCAGGTTTTTAGGCTCGGTGGCAAGTACCTCTACCTGCTGAGCTATCTCATTGGCCTTCAAGAATTCCTTAGAAGCACAGCTCAATGAAAATACCAGGAGTCCCTTATATCTATAATTCAAACTGTGCTGGAGAAATAGAAGGCAATACATTAAGATCCTTCTATTGCCTTTTAAGCCTCATGGCTGCTGGAATGTTGTAAGATTTGTAGAAATGAAGAGCACTGCTAGCATAATATAGAAACTCCAGACACTGGGCCACTAACCACGCAGCGTACACCAGCTGATATCAGGCCCCCAACACATATACAGCAGAGGACTGCTGGGTCTGGACTCAGTCAGAGAAGATGCACCTACCCCTTAAGAGACTTGAGGCCCCAGGGAGTGGGGAGGTCTGGTGGGATAGGGGTGGGGACTCCTCTTGGAGATGGGGGTGGGTGGGAGGAGGAGTTGTGGGATGTGGAACAGTTGGAGGGTGGACCAGGAGGTGATAAAGTCTGGACTGTAAAAAAAGATTAAAGAATATAATATTTATTTATTATTAGATATTTTCTTTATTTACATTTCAAACGTTATCCCCTTTCCTGGTTTCCCCCTCCCAGGAACCCCCTATCCCATTCCCCCTCCCCCTGCTTCTATGAGGGTGTTCCCCCACCCACCTCCCTGCCCTCGATTCCCCTGCACTGGGGCATCTATCGAGCCTTCATAAGACCAAAGATCTCTCCTCCCATTGATGCCTGGCAAGGCCATCTTCTGCTACATATGCAGCTGGAGCCATGTGTAATCCTTGGTTGGTGGCTTAGTCCCTGGGAGCTCTGGGGGGTCTGGTTGGTTGGTAATTTTTAAAAGGGATATAGAAACTCACATTCCAATCATCCAAAATTAATTACTACCAATATTTTACCTTGTTTGCAATGCCTATTTAAGACTTATATTATGGAAAATTTCAAACATATATAAAAATAGAACATATATTAGTGAACAGAAATAATACTTTAATCAACCCTGGTGTAAGTTCCCTATACTACAATTCAGTATTTATAAAATATATCCAGTAATAGTTCTAGTTCATAATTGTTTCATAAAGCTATAGCTTGGAGACAATTTTGTTTAAATTAGGATTCAATAAGGTCCTAATGTTGCAATTAATGGATATGTCTCTTTTATGAGTTCTATTTTTTTCCTTGTTAAAGATTGTCAGTTGGAAAACCTGGTGGTTTGTTGGTTTGTTTGTTTGAGCAGGATCTCACTGGCCGGCGGAGAACTTATAGACAGGCTTTTGTGTTTGCCTCCCATAAACATGTGAGCCAGCATGCTTAGCCAAAGGGTTTTTCCCATCATATATAATTTCCAAAAGGCTGTTGTCTAGTGTCACACCACCGTGATGCCATTTAAATGTATTCTTTTGTCTCCAGTAGTTCCTAGTGAAATTCAATTTGATTTTTCTTTTCCTTAATAACTTTATGAAATGAGAAGTAGCGTCAGGACAGGCTGAGAGGCACAAAAGAGGACAATGGGTGAATCTGGTCCAAGTACATTACATACATGTGTGCTACTCGAGAGCGCATCACTGTAATGGTATGTGGTCGCATTAGGAAGCATGACAGTGTGGGGAATTCTTGCTGTGACATTAGCAGCTGCTGGGAGTGGCAAACTGGTGGTATTATGCAAGACCGCCCTTCTTCATAGATCAGCTGTGATCCTTGCATGATGACCTAACCTGCGATATGGCTTTTTAGCAGTGCTGCTTCTAAAGAAAGTCAGCAGAGAGACCTGACTCTTTAGGGTTCCTTGGCAAAGTAAGGAGTTGCTTCCCTAACCTCTTCTAACAGGAGCTAATACATTTTTGCTTTTAATTTCACTCTGGTCAGGTTTTCATACTCACTACTGTATTTTCACAGGTCTTCTCAGGGCCCTCACTGACCTTGGTGATGATGCCAAAGGTCATGATACAACTTCTCTCCTCAACCTAGGTGCAATGTTTCGAATTCTCGGATTGAAACATTTGCTTTTCCATTTCTCAACGTGTGTGCGTGTGTGTGTGTGTGTGTGTGTGTGTGTGTGTGTGTGTGTGTGTAAGCACAGGGCAACTTGTGTCTCTCCTTCCACCATGTGAGCCCTGAGGCTAGAACACAGAAGATACAGATCATCGAATTGGCAGCAGGAACCATCCTATTTTGGCACTCCCTTTCAAGGCCAGTCCATTGCAGGCCTTCTTGCTGCCTTCTCAACTTCTCTTCAGTCTCTTTTCTTGATTCCTTCACATCTCGTTGACTTTTCAAAAACAGAGATAAAATTTGAATACCATAAAGGCCATCCTTTATAACACACAATTATCTTCTTCTTTATATATTCAAAGAGTTATGCAACCATAGTGACTAGTTTCAGAATGCTGTCAGCATCCCTCATATGTAACCCTTTCTTCCCTTGTTAGCAGACACACTTCATCCCACTCCCTGTCCTGACAATGACAAACTGACCTCATATCCCTAGGCATTGGCCTCATCTTCTTCCTGTCCCCCAGCCCTATATTTTCTTTTTCAGATAGGGTCTTTTGCATACCATTCTGGCCTTGTTCATTATGTAGTCAAAGATAACCCTGCACTTACTTCTCTGATCTTCCTACCTTCACCTTCCAGGTGCTGGGAGTCCTGAGTTATGCAGTGCTGAGGATTGGACTCAGGGCTTTGTGCATGCTGGGCAAGCATTCTAGAAACTAAGCTATGTCCCAACCCTCCCTTTATTTGGTTTCTTTGTTGGTTTGAGACAAGGCTGGCCTGGAAGTCCCTAGCCTAGGTTTTCCTTGAGCTCACTGGGATCCTCCTGCTCTAGTCTCCTCGGTTCTGTGATTACACATAAGCATGAATCACCACACCTGGCTCTCCTGGACTTTTTAATCAAACAGGTCTCTTAGACTTATTGACACCAGAATGAGCCAAGGCTTAGTCCCCTTTCCTCTTTATCTTTAACCTTTCATGATCTTTTTGACTTCCACACTTCATACAGTAATAACAGCAGCATGGATCTCTCCTCTGAACCCTAGAATTACAGGCCCCACTACCCACAAAGATGTTTAATGGATGTCTTTTTATTTTTTATTTTTTTTTTTTTTTTGGTTTTTCGAGACAGGGTTTCTCTGTATAACCCTGGCTGTCCTGGAACTCCCTCTGTAGCCCAGGCTGGCCTCGAACTCAGAAATCTGCCTGCCTCTGCCTCCCAAGTTCTGGGATTAAAGGCATGCGCCACCACTGCCCGGCATCTGATAGATGTCTTAAGTGTGATGGCTAAAAATGAGCTGCTGATCTAGAGTGTTTTCCCTGTAACCTTCCTCCCAGATTATGATAGTTGCTCCATCCGCAAAACTTCAGTCATCTTTATCTCCTCACATCCAACCATTTGCCAAATCAAGAAATCCTAGTGATGCTCAGTTAAAAATCCACAGCTGAGCATGCCTCAGAACCTCTGCTGATCCCACTCCGGTGATACCAAGCCACCACCCCTCATCTGGTTGCTCCAGTTATCCCCCTGCTCTCAACTTTGCTTCTTCTGTAGTTCATTTTCTCCCTGGCAGTGGGTGATGCTCTGGATGTTTGAGGCAGTTTGTGATGATGTTGTCCTAATACCTACGATGTATTCAGCAAGTGCCTTACCTGAAGCTCCCTGATGCTTCTCACACTGAATGTCCTGTTTATTCCAGACCTGCAACATTCCAGACCTATAACATTCCAGATCTATAACATTCTAGACCTGCCTTCTTGCTGTTCTGAGCATTCCTGACTTCTTTCAAGTTTCTGGAGTTGCTATTCTTAGTGCCTGAAACACATTTCCCCCCAGATATGTCCTAGCTCCTGTCCCCTACTTGCTTTCATGTCCTTTAAGATTTTGCTGACGCGGTACCATCTTAGGTGACAGTCCCATCAACGGCCACCCTCCCATCCCAGCACTCTCCTATGTGATTAGATCGTCATAGCAATTCCTTTGTTATGACAAATTACATATCTTTTCTTATCCATTTTGTTTCTCATTGGTAGATTTGGGGTACATCAGCAAAGGGATCTTGTTGACTCTATTCCACCTCCAACAAAAGGAACACACAAGAAATTTTAGTTAAGTGATTGAACCATAATACCAGGTACCAATTGACAAGCACACACTGGGTGACTGAACACTTAACATGATGATATAACTTAGTTTTTATGACAACTCCTTGGGTGACTGAAGACTTAACATGATGATATAACTTAGCTTTTATGACAACTCTAGGAAGGCATGTTATTATCCATATTCACAGATGAGAGGCCTGCACCCAAGTTCACATATCTGTTACATTTATTTATTAATTCATGCATACGTGGGGGGGGGCGTGTATGGAGGCCTGGAGACACCCAGTGAGAAGCAATGCTCTCCTTGAAGTGTGTGAGTCCTGGGGATAAGAGTGTCAGGCTTGGTGGCCAGGGCTTTAGTCATTGCTTTATCTCACCAGTTCTATGCCCACACATCTGGTAAGAGTTAGGACTCCAAATCGCACTTCTGCTGAAGTCACAGCATAGCTCCTCTTGTGTCGCCTTCACCGTAATGGGACTATTTTACTGCTATCTCTGGATTCTTTTTTTAAAAGATGTATTTATTCATTTTGTGTATTTTATGTACACTGTAGCTGTCTTCAAACACACCAGAAGAGGGCATCAGATCCCATTATGAATGGTTGTGAGTCACCAGGTAGTTGCTAGGAATTGAACTCAGGACCTCTGGAAGAACAGTCAGTGCCCTCAATTGCTGAGCCATCTCTCCAACCCATATCTTTGGGCATTCATATGGGGTATAAAAAAAACGACATTCCCAATCTCCAAGCTACCTAAAAGCAAGCAATGCTTCTTTCCCTTACTAGTCAAACTGGTGCAACAGCCACAGAGGACAAACCGTCCCGTTCAGGCTCCAGTGATAAAAGAACTGACACACACATCAGTGGGAAAGAAGAACCGTGTGATGGGGGTTACAAGATACATTCTTTTCCGGAGTGGGAACTGTGTATTGCAAAGACAATGTGTCATGTCATATCATCGCTGAATGTCATGTCATATCATCCCTGAAATTACCTTCCTCTTGCTTGGCAGCCTCAGGAGGCTGTGCTTCAGCAGCTCCTTGCTGTTCTTCCAGAGAATGAAATACAACTGCTTTTAGTGTTGTTTATGCAGTATTTTGTTCTCCTTTATTAAGTATGTTTGAATGACCTTATCTAGTTAATATTTGTAGATATTTGTGATAGAAAGGAACAAAAGAAACGTTTCATTTTGGGACAGGCTCAGATTGACCAAAACATGCTTGCATCGTCATTTTGATTTGATGTCATTCCTACTAAATTAGACATGATTAATGTTACACTGAGGGTCATGCTTTGCCATGTTCCCCCACCCACCCACACCCACACACATAGTGGGATTTCAGTGTTCAAGTGTCTAGGAGACCATGCTTAAATGGATGCTTTTAAGAAAGACTTTTGTGACCAGGTATGTGACACATCTTTAATCCCAACCCTCAGGAAGCAGAGTCACAAAATCTCTGTGAGTTCTAGGCCAGCCTGGGCTACATAGAAAGACACTATCTAAAAAATAATAACCCATCAAAACAGAAAAAATACAGAGAGAGACAGACAGACAGACAGAGACAGACATAGAGAAAGAAGGAACACTTAGTACTCATATCCACTAATATAGCTCTTCAGCCCCAAAGGACTTGGGTTTTTAATTCCCAGCCCCTACATAGTGGCGCACAACCATCTGTAACTTCAATTCTCAGAGATCCTTTTCTGGCCTCTTTGGGCACCAAGTACACAAGTGGTGCACAGACATGCATGCACATTCCTAGTATAAAATGTTTTTACAAGCATGCCCACTGACCACATTTAAGAGCTTGTGAGTAACAAAGATAAAACAGAAGTCTTAGCATTTTGTTTTTGAGATGGGGTCTCACTGGATAGCCCTGTCTCTGTCTCCTGAGTGCTGGGCTAAAAGCGTGTGCTACCACAACTGGGTTTAGCACCTTTTCTTCTTGCCCTTTAGATCCACTTGCCTTCTCCTTGGTGTCATGCTTGACCGTTTCTCTTCTGAAGAGAGGCATTATCCAGCAAAGGGCCTTTGAGCACTTCCTACTCTGTGGCTGTCAAACAGCTGCTTCAACTCTTCCTATGGGGACCCGACTCTCTCGGTCTCTGTCTCTGTCTGTCTCCCTCTCCCTCTCCCCCTCCTGCTCTGCTCCCCCTCCCCCTGTCCCCCTCTCCCTCTCCCCCTCTCCCTCTCTCCTTCTCCCTCTCCCTCTCCCTCTCTCTCTCTTGGCCACATAGACTCCCTGTCTCCCTCTGTTCCTTCTTCCTTTCTTTTCCTCCTCCCTTCCCATGTTTTGATGCTGGGGATTGAGTCTAGAGCCTGCACATGCTAGGCAGCTGCTCCAGTGCTCAGCTGAGTCTCCAGCCCATTTTTATTTTCCTTTTAGACAGGGTCTCACTGAGTTGCCCAGGCTGTCTTACACCCACTCTGTAGCCTACCCAGCTCTTTTCTTTACACTTGTGATCTTTTTGTTGTAGTCTCCTTCGCAGTGAGATTACAAGCCTGCACCACCAAGCCTATTTTGTTTCTTAATATACAACTCCAGTTGGCCTTAACATTACACTGACCTATGAGTGTAGCTCTGCTCTCAGAAGTGAATAAATATGTCCCCTTCCACAAAGTAGCCTTTCTAATATTCCAAATAAAACACATTCCACATCCTCCCACCCCTGTTTTGGTCCCAAGCTTCTCCATATATGGCTAGGTTAATTTTCTCATTACCATCTTAACTCTTGGCCCCAAGATCCTCTTAAATTTATCAACAACCTTCGGAAAGTGTTGTGTCTAGTCTCTAAATCTAAATCTAGTTTGAAAGCAAGCAACTTGTTGAACTCTTGCTCAGAATTAAAAAATATTGTCTTCACGATAAAGACTGTTCCAAGACTTAATTTTATCTTCCTAGTTCTTTCTACAACCCTGTTCTGTCCCATATGACACAATCAAGTTTGGAAGAGATTTTAGAATGGTGGGCTAGAGCCAACAAGATGAAATATGACAGAGACTTTGCCTCTGCAAAGCAGCTTGCATTACAGGAGTGGCTGCCCTTGCCGTGGCTGTGGTTGACTCACACAGAACTTGTGGTTGACTAGAGACCCCAAATCCTTCTCCATGCTGCCAAATCAAGACTTTCTCAGGCTCTGCTCTAAGGCTAGTAGACATGAAAACCATCTTGGTGGTTTCAACTCATTCTTTGTGCCTTTCTGAATCTTTCAAAAATTGTATTTTTAAAAATTTTAAGTTATTATAACAATATAAAGTTCAAAAGTCTTGAGTCTTCAGTTTCAAATATGCACACATGTGTGTGTGTGTGTGTGTGTGTGTGTGTGTATACAGAAGTCTGTGTGCATCACTCAAATCAAGAACTGTCACAACACCACATCCAGAAGGCTCTCTTATGCTTCTCTGAAGTCAGTAACTCCCACCCCAAGGTAACCACTCTCCTAATTTCTAACATTATAGATTTGTTTTTCCTGGTTTGGGCATGTTATTTAAATTTAATCATATACAGAATATTTATTTGTGAATGGCATGTAAAGGGCATTATGTCAGCGTGATTCATCCATATTGCTGCATACAGTAACTTTCTTTGGTAAGTAATCATCTTAATAAATAGTGAATAAACCTAATATTTATTTATCTATTCTTCTGATGGAAATTTTGGCCAGTTTGAGATTAACATGGACAACATTATAATGAACATTCTTTTAGATGACTTTTAGAGATATTTATTAAGTATAAAGCTAAAAGGATATTTTTTGGTTCATAGAGAATATGTTGTGTCTTATTTTAACATATATTGCCAAACATTTTCAAGGGTTTTTGCCATGGATTTGGGGACATGGCTGATTTGATAGAGAGTGTGCCTGGCACCCACAAAGCTCTGTAATCTCATCCACTCAGGAGGTAGAGGTTAGAAACTCAGAGGTTTAAGGTTAACCTCTGCTACATAATGAGTTCTAGTCCAGCCTGAGCTACATAAGACCCAATCTCAAGAACAAAACAAAAAAGTTATTGTGGCTACTTAAACTCTGTGGTAGTTACTTTTATGAATCCTGGTTAAGATATCGTCCCCAGTTATTCAATTAAACACTGGTCTTGTCATTTCTATGAAAGTATTTTAAAGCTGTGGTAAAAGTCCACAGTCAGTTGCCTTTAAGTGAGGGGAATTATCCTAGACCTATGGGTCACAACCCCTTTAAGGTTGAACAGTCCTCTCACAGGGGCTGCATATCAGATATCCTGCATATCAGATATTTATATTACGATTCACAACAGTAGCAAAATTACAGTTATGAAGTAGCAACAAAAATAATGTTATGGTTTGGGGTCAGCACAGCATGAGGAACTGTATTAAAGGGTCACAGCATTAGGAAGGTTGAGAACTTCATTAGAGAATCTGGGGTTGGTTTGTTTTAACCTGGGAAAGGATTCAAGTACAAGGCTGAAAGAACGAAAATCTGCTTATGCATAGAAGATTCAGTTCCAGGCTAGTCTTCGCATGGGTTATCCTCACAGATAAGGCAATCGGCTCTTACTCACTCCACTAACAGAAAGGCTAATCTCATCTGAAAACACCATCATGGTCATAGCTAGAAGGGATGTTTAGTATGGACACCCTGTGTCCCTGTGTTCCAACCAAGTTAAGACATACATTTAATATGAACCACAGCAAGAGTTTTGCAGTTAGAATTAAGTGAAAGATCTAATGGAACCAACCTCAGTGTCCACTAACAGAGAAATAGATAAGGAGAATGTAGTATATGTATTGAAAATGGACTTTTTTCCAGCCACAATAAGCAAGTCTTATCTTTTGCAGGAAGATAGATACAACTGGACATCATTATAGTAAGTGAATCAGGCCCATCTCAGAAAACCAAATATTGCATGCTTTCTCTCATTTGTAGATCCTAGATTTTATATGGATACATAAAATTGTGTATGTATATATGGCATAAAAATAGACAAAAAAGCTGCCTAGGGCATAAAGGAGACAGACGGAAGGAGAAAGTGGTGAGAACAGGAAGAGTAGGAAATGTGCTCAGACAAAGCAACCAAAAAGGAATGAAGTTAAGGGTCTCAAGATGAAATGATTCTGCATCATCTTGGGTGGTCTCCACAAGTAGCAACAAATATCCCTCTATGGGATAGAGGAGAAGCTGCAGACACAGAGAGAAAAGAGAGCCACATGAAGATGGAGACAGAGACTGGAGTTATACAGCCACATGCCAAGGAACTTCTAGAAGGAGCAGAAGCTAGAGGCGGTAAGGAAGGACTGTCCCCTAAAAGGTTTCACTCTGTTAAACCACTATCCCCCTAAAACAGAATGATACATGTTTGCTGTTTCAAGCCACCCAGTTTGTCATAGCAAGGATTCCCATTTCTCATTCCTACTGTATGTTTCTGGCAGTCCATGTCCAGCTGAGCATGCCTGTGCAGTGGGTTCTTTGTATTTTTTGCACTTCTAGCTTTTAAACTGTGTGACATGCCCTTTTTATTTTACCACTGAAACAAGTGACTATGTTATTTCATGACCCCAAAACTTTGGCATTTCTCAAGACTAACTTTGAACTGTGGTTTCTGCTGTGGCTCCTATCTCTCAATGAGAACCAAGGCCTCATTCTCTGCAGGGCTCAATGACCTTAGGCGAGCTGTTCAGCCTCAATGGCCTTTATGTCTGCTCTCGGGTTCACAATACTTCTCTGTGGTGGTTAGTGTGAACATTACAGATAATGGGCCGTTGGCAAGGTGCAGTAAATGCCAGCTTTTGATATGTACTCAACTTTATTATATGAGGTGTGTTGAACACATACACACAAAAGCTCCTGCCTTCCCTCATCCAGGGTCTTCATGTTTGAAAGTGATTGTAGTCCCTCAAAGCTCAGCAATAGCTCCCCCTGCTCTGCTCCTCACACCCCAGTGTAGCCTTTCCAGCTTCTCACAGGTGCTTACCATGCAACATCTTCATGGCCTGCATCCTTGCTCCCTCTGTGTCAAACACTTGTAGGTACCTGCGTGACTTGTTCCCTCAATTCGCTCAGATCTTTGCTAAAAGTACTATGTTATCCAAGAGGAGTTTCCTCACCACACTGAGCAGCACAGCCTCTCTGAGCCTTGTGCTGCTTTGCTCTGTGTTATTTTTGTATACAGATCTTGTCACCATCAAGCACAAGTCTGTGTATTCTATGTCTTCTCCATTAGAATTCAAATCTCAAGAGATCATGATGGGATTTTTTGTCTCTTTCATGAACTGCTGCCCAGAACAGAAAGTGCTCACTAAATGTTTCCTAAGTGAATGATTGAAGGAATGTGTGAACAGTCTAGCTGGGTAGTCACAATATAGTGTCATAGTACCGTGATAAGTTTGTACAGCGTGTACTAGGGAACCTTAATCTGTGTGGGGCGGGGGAGGGATGAGATGGAGGTAAGAATTATTAATGAAAACTTCTTGGAGCAAGTAACAGCTAAATTGAATTCTTGAAAATGAGTAGGAGCTTCCAGGCTCACAAGGTTATAAAAGGAAGCCTGCCTTGATGACCCTACTGTAATTCTATAATAAAACTGTCTAAAAAAGAAAAAAAGAGCCAAGGGGTTAGAGAGATGGCTTGCTGGTTAAGAAAACACATTGCTTTTGCAGATGACCAGAGTTTGGTTCTCAGGATCCATGGCAGGTAACTCACAATCACTTCAAAGGGGAATCTGGCCCTGATATTCATATATGCACAACCACAGAGATATAAATAATTGAAAGCAGAATAAATCTTTAACTTGAAAAAAGGGAAGAAAGAAAGGCAAGCAAACAAGAAAGAAAAGATGAGAAAAGGAAAGGGGAGAGACAGAGAAGAAAAGAAACAAAGTACATTATGGTATTTCAGCATCACAAAGTACTCAGACAAGAGAATTAATACATTCTAAACAGTTTGGTGTGACAGAATGGAAGGAAAGGTGGATAAACAACGGTAAGAGGAGAAGGAAGAGAAGAGAGAGGAAGGATGAGGAAAAGAATAAAGAACCGGGAAGGAAGGAATGATATAGAAGGCAGGAGAGAGAAAGAAAAGAGTAACTTGCGAGAGGAAGGACTAGAAGCAGACAGACGCCCAAAGAGCTAGCTCATGATGCACCAGGAGTGATTATGGAAACAAAACAGTTAGATAACATTAATGGCCACAGTGGGAATGCTCCAGGAAGAGCCAGTCCGTCTGTGCAGCCAACAGAAGCCTGGAGTGGGGGAGAAAACAGTAACTAGAGAACACTGAGGGCCTGATTTGTTCACCAGGTAGACAGAGGGGGGAGGGGGAAACAGACCCAATGGAGGAAGCAGGACTGAGACTGGCTCTGAGGGGGCAGCAATGCATGACGATAGTAAGCAGGAGGCAAAGAGGGCCATCAAGAACTTTAAAGTCACAGAGAAAAGATATCAGAAGTCATGAAGAACATGAAGTAGAGAGGCGGCTATTCAGAGGAATGTTAAAGATTTAAGATTAGCTTATAACTCAACCATTCTATCTTCTCTGGGAAGAACCATCTGAAAATGTGATGAAGCCTAAAGGCAGGAAGATCAGACAGAAACCTGCTGGAAATGTGAAGCAAGTGACATTGTGGCTGCCTAGATCCTCCTTGTCCAAAGTTTAAGCCAATGCCAGAAGCACATTGAGGATTCAGAAGCTTGTGTAGCACACTGGATGTCAGCACTGACATGCACTTGCTCAGCCAGAACCTGCATTTTAAACAAGACCCTAGGTAAAAAGTAGTCATATGAGAGTTATAAAAGACCTGGCCAACAGTAAGTGGTAATGGAGGTGGGATAGATATATGGAGAGTTGATTTAGCTTGAGAACTATTGACCCCTGCCCGTTGCAATAAGGTCTTGTGTATCCCAGGGTGATATTGAATTCACTCACTCCAGCCAAGGATGACCGTGGACTTCTCCTCTTCCCATCTCCTCTCCATATTCCAAGCACTGGGATTGTAGGATTGTTCCAGCACACCCAGTCGATGTAGTGCTCAGGATTGGACCCAGAGCTTCCTGCATGCTAGAGAAGCACTCGACATTCCCAACCCTATATTGATTGCATTAGTCTCTGTTCTATTGCTGGGAAGAGACACCATGACCAAGGCAACTCTTATAAAGGACAACATTTACTTGGGGCTGGCTTACACTTTTAGAGGGCTAGTACATTATCATCATGGCAGCACACCTGTTGGCAGGTGTGGGGCTGGAGCAGTAGATATGAGCTATAGCTTGATCAATAGGCCAAGAGATAAAAAGAAAGACACTGGGCCTGGTGTGCGCTTTTGAGACCTCAAATTCACACCAGTGACACACACCCTCCAACATGACCACACTTCCTAATCCTTCCCAACAGTCCACCAAGTTGGAGCCAAGCATTCAAATCTATGAGCATATGTGGGTCATGCTTATTCAAACCATCACACTGACCCCTGTAGAATTACTTTATTTCTCCATTTGCTGACATTATGATGATGATGATGATGATGATGATGATGATGATGATGATGATGTCAACTAGGGCTCCAACTGACTCCACACACTCCTGAGCTGGGTTTATACCACAGCTGTGGAGGTGGCCTTCTCTTTGCATCTGAGGCCCTGTATAGATAGAAAGTGGATTCATTTTCAGGGTCACCAGCAGATGCCCCCTTAAGCAACTCGGAAGTCAATAAAATGTAAAATAAAACAGTGAAAGATCATTCTCTCTCTCTCTCTTCTCTCTCTCTGTCTCTGTCTCTTTTGCCAAATTCAAACGAGACGCCAGCTGTTCAATAATTTTTTAAGTTTCTTTAAAGACAACAGTTCACTTTCATTTGAAAGCAAAGGTGGAGAGTGAGGGAATTGAATTACCTCAGAATGGTTTGAAGAGTGAAACACGAGCTCTTTTATCCTACTTGGAAGCATGGAAGGTGTCCTTGCTTTATTGTGGAGACACATCTTAAAACCAGATCGTGGGTTTCCATAACGTGTCTTCAAACTATGAGAAATGCGGGTGAACTGAGAAAGAGAGAGCACCATGAAACACCAGAGGCTCTAAAGAGAACCGCTCCCCTTGAGTAATCATTGCCACATGCCTTTTTAGGAGGGAACTGACTTCACCCTTGAGTCAATGTGTTCATTCTTGTTGTATTTGAGATGGCAGTTACTTCAGCTGCTGACCTTTTGTTTTTCACCCTTCTAACATTCTAAGAAAACCTATTAATTAAGGAAAGAAAGTTCTTGTTATGAGACCACAACAGCCATGGTAGAAATGTGTGGGATCTCATACTGAGCAATTTCAAGTTGCAAACTGGACAGAGCACTGATTCTGCAGGTGTTTAGCGCATGTGAACCAAGGTGAAGGGATTATGTTAACAGGCTGTTCTTTTCAATCAACAGAAACTAATTATGATGAATCTATGGAAAAAAACAAACTCATAGGCAGGAAGTTAGGTTGCAAATAGAGTTTCCAGGAATGCCAGTGAGCTAGGTTTGGAAACTGTTCTGCAACTGGGGATGACTTCAGGGGCCAGAGTCCCAGGCAAATTCCCACCCCAGAAACAGATTGCTCCGGTCTTTCTGTTGCCATTGTGGGATGTTAGCTTGGACACTGGTTTTGAATGCCACGACAGTTGTCACTGCCTGTGACTGCTAAGTTCTGTACCTTTAGGATGAATCCAGACCCATTCGTTGCTTCTTTCCATTCGATCCTGATTCCAAGTCCTGAACAGGAGTTCTAGGCTGGCTGAGCTTAGGGCGCATGCCCTTGTCTGTCCTCTGCAGATGACAAACAGAATACCTGATCATTTTGGGTTCCTCAGTGGGAGGGACCCCTGCCTCTCAGTCAGTGGGGATTCCCCAACACCCTTTATTGTTGAAGTTATAATTGACATAATTTCTCCCTTCCTCCCCCTCCTTGCCTTTTTCAATTCATGCTTCTATTCCTTCTTCATTAACTGTTGAGACACACACATGCCTCTCTGTAGAAGAGCTCCATTCCAGGACAGTTACACTTTCTGCCTACGTCATCTCATCCTGCCCCATGGCTTTACATTGTAGAGCCAACCAGTGGCTTCCGAGATCCCACCACTAGCCACAGTTCTTTACTGCCTTTCCTATGCCATCTCCACCTAACTGCCTAATTAACAACACAAATTTGCCTTAACAATAGGTTCCTGACTCCTCCCATCTCGACCCTACAAGCCTACCCCTCCCTTGCTTTCTTGTCTAGATAAATCTTACCACCAATCACTTTAAACCAAATTCCAGAGAACGGCCTCCATTCCTTTTTTTTTCTCTCATCTTCTCCCTCCAAACTAGAAGGGTTTGCTGCATTTCTACAGCCAGAGTATAATGTATCCCAAATGTGCCTCTGCTCACTACCTCTGATGACCCAACTACAGTTCAAACCATCATCATTTTTTAGCTTGAAACAACCACCTGCGTCGTTCAGGGTACTAGCAGGAAGCAGGAAAATGGAAAGAGAATAACAAGAGTGCTTGATGGTTCAAGTATTAGCCAAGGTACAGACAAGGCAAACCAAACAAGCAGAACAGCAGGAAACAGCAGAAGCATAGCTAAGACTTTGTTGATAAGGGAAGGCCATAGATTCGGGAGTGATGGTAATGAGGTCCTGCTCCCTTCTTCCCCAGCCTTGTAATCTCCTGTTGATTCTGGTGTTGTGTAGGTTGACCGGAATCCAGCCAGCAAAGGAGCTTTTGAGATACCGTCTGCAGGAGTCATTCTTCAGGGTCAGAGAAGGTCTGAGAATGCTCCAGGAGACGGGAAAAGCAGATAAAGGGATTAAGTCAAGCCTTTCTCACGGACCACTTTGTTTCTTATCTTTTCCACCTCCAATCCCTCCGGTTTATTCTCCGCAGAGCAATCAGAGTATTCCTTTGTAATGTAAATAAAATCATCTGCGTTGGAAGGGCTTGCCTCCAGTGGCTTCTTTTTACCCCTCAAATCCCAGCTCCTTACAGTGGCTTCCATACCAACTCCCACCACTTTTCCCTTGCTAAGTTGTGTGTGAGACAAACTCATGCCAATCTAGACTTCCCTTCGCCTTCACTGTCCTTGTGTGGAATGGTCTTTCCACAGCTTACAATATACACATTTATATTGATTCTTTGAGAATCTCATACATGCATGTAATGTTTCAATCACCTGCACCACTCACCCCACTGAATGCTCTTGCCTCTCCCTAGAACATTCCTCTCCCGGCTACACAATCACTAATTCTCATTTTGACCAATTAAGAATTAGCATTAACCATTGCCCACTGCAAAATGAAGCTTCTCTGACCAAGGTTGAGAACAGCACAAATATTTGGGGATGTATGTATGTATGTATGTATGTATGTATGTATGTATATATGTATGTATGTATATATGTATGTATGCATGTATGTATGTATATGACAGTTTGAAAACGTGACCATTTAGCAAAAGAACAGTAGTACGTTCCCCTATAACCTCTCAGCCTTGGGGTGTTGATGAGGTTTATGGCACCAGGCATGAATTGCCTCTAGTGGAGCAAGCCGCAAATTCAATCAGGTAGTTATTGATTATCCCCGTAACAGCTAATGCCAGTGTTGCACTAGTAGGCACATCCTACCTAGCTAGTCAGTATTGTAGTATGCAGGGTCCAGAACTGAGTAAGACCACTGGTGAGTCTTCCCCCACCTAGTAGTCTGTATAGCATCTTCCATCACTATGAAAGCCAACCAGCAGGGAGAGAGTTTCCTGCCTGGTTCCACTTTGATTTCTGTATGTCTTACCACCAAAGTATGTGTGATGTCTTTAGCAATAGGGTCTAGTATGGTGCAACCAAGAGCAGTGATAAGGGCCTTTGTTGTTTGAGGGTTTCTAGAGATTTCCTTATTAAGAGCCAGAGAGCTTTCTGTCATTATTTGAGACTTTGAGGCCTTTTTATAAAAAAATGGGAATTTAGAAATCAGGAACGTGAAGCAATTACCTAGCATGTACAAGGTATAGGGTTTAAGTTCCAGCACTGCAAAAAGAAATTACATTTAATTAACCTTAATTTTATGCATAGTAAAATTAGTGAATATTTTGTTCAGCTCACTGAGTTTAGACATATATAACCTCATGTAAACAACACCCCAATAAAACTAGAGAAGCATTTCCATTACTCCAAAAAGTTCTTCCTAATTAGGCTTTTGGCTGATGGGACCTCTGGAAGAGCAGTCAGTGCTCTTAACCTCTCTCTAGTCTACAGATTCGTTTTCTCTATTCTTGAGCATCATATAATTGGAATCATGTATTACACTAGCTGTTTTTCTCTGTTCAATGTTGCTTTTGCTAATCATCAATGACCTCTTACCTGGTGACACATGCCCACTAAGCTAGGTACATGGGAGGCTGAGGCAGAAGAATCATGCCTCAGAGGCCTATTGGGGCTACAGAGATCTATCCATGGATAAGCAGTTGGTTCGTCTGTCTGATGAGCAGTAACAAATCATATTAATTTACCACAATTTGCCCGTTCTCCTGGTGATGTGTGTATGTCTCAGTCCCCGATCCCTAAATTTTGAGAGCCTGAGCAAGACTAATTAGTATTCTTTTATGAGTTTCTTTGCAAATACAAATGCCGTAAAGAGTTCTCTTGGATAAATATCTAGGGGTGGAATTCTTAGATGAATAATACTAAACATTATAGGATATATTGAAGAGTTTCCAAGGGGCCTTAAGCATTTTCTCTTCCCACTAAGACTGCATGAGGGTTCCTATTGCTTCACAGTTTGCCAAGTATTTCTTGCTGACAGTCTTTTTGAGTCTAACCATTCTGCAGGGTGTGAAATGGCGTTCTCATTTTAGTTTTAGCTTGTGTTTCCTTGGTGATTAATAATGTGGAGCATCCTTTTGTGTTTCCCGGCCCTTTGTGTCATTCTCTTTTGTAGTGTCCATTCAACTCTTTTGTCCATTCTTACTGAGGTTCTGTCTTTGGTCCTTTGTTACTTATATATTGTGAATGGTTTTTTTTATTAGTCTTTGCCTTCAGTGTTCATTTTCTTAATGGTGTAATTTGATGAGGAGTATTTTTAAATAAATTGCGACAGGATCTCACTGTGTAGCTCTGGCTGGCATTGAATTCACACAGGTCTGACTACTCTGCCTCCAATGCTGACATTAAAGAAGGTATATGCCACTATGCCAAGCCTATTTTTCATTTTGATTTTTTTCCTTTATTAACTTTTCATCTTATGGTCAGTATTTCTTGCATCTTGTCTAAGAAACTTGCTAACTTACTGATCCTTAGGTTATAAAATAGTTGTCTACATATTCTTTTTTGGTTTGGTTTGGTATGTTTTTTTCTTTTTTCTTTTTTTAGATAGGGTTTCTCTGTGTATTCTTAGCTATCCTGGAACTTGCTTTGTAGTCCAGGCTGGCCTTGAACTCAGAGATCCGCTTGCCTCTGCCTCCCTAAGTGCCAGGATTAAAGGTGTGGGCCACCACTGCCCGGCTTTTTTTTTTTTTTTTTCTTATTTATTTTTTCAAAATGAGTTTTGAAAAGTAAGATGCTGACTTGTTTCCCCACTCCCTTGCATTCAGGCTAAGAATCCAACTACTGAACACCAACTATGCTCCCAGCATTTTGCTAGGTTCATAGACGGTTCACATAGCTACCTTTTGGCCTCCAAAGCCCCTCCAGTTCTCACGCTATGCTATATATAGTCCAGAGAGATCGTAAAATGTCCTCTTCTAGGACTCCAGACTCCAGAATGTTCAGCTCCTTGCTTGGCTCTGCAGGATACTTTACAAGGAGCTGGAAATTCTTGGATAAACAAAGAGGATGCGTTTACAAATCTTTTGGACTTCTTATCCTTCTGTTAATATGCTTTAGAGGAAATAGCAATGTTTTACAATAATATCTTCATAGTTCACATTTTTTCCAGTGAGATATTATCTATATACGCTTGTTTGGCCATATGTCACCAACCGATAATAAGCAAATTTCTGAGAAACTGATCTCTGGGCCAATGTGATGGCATTTTTAAGGTTTAAGAAGAAAATTTTTCGTATGTTATTCTAAAAACGAAAAAGCAAACATCTTATTTTTTCATTTATACCACTGGTGTGTATTACTTACACTTAATCTGTGTTTAGCAATCTGAAATAGAGCCATAGGAGTGTTTAGATTCCTGGGCTTCTTTCGCATTTCTGAATTTTAACGATGTGAGATGAATACATTACCAAAGAAGCAATCAGTAAACGGGCAAAATGAACCCACCCATATTAAGCAATTGCAGAGTATGGGGTCGGGTAACATTCTACTTTTAAGCTCTTGATAAATGTCTGACTCCAGCTAAATTACTCAACTTCCCTGAGTCCATCTTATAAAATGGACTTAATATGATCTTTAAGATTACAATTAGATGAAATATGCTAACAAATAACGAGCTTCCCAATAAGACACCACGCCGTTGCTCACAGGAATCTCTCTAATTGTCTGTCCCCTCTCCACTTTGATACCGAAGTTTATATCTCACACACGTTTCCACTGAGCTACATCTCCAACTCACCAATCATCTGACTTGAAGCAAAGAAAATAATTTTGTCTTCTGATTACAAAACCTCCTCAGGTATTTTTAGGTAAAATGTTTTAAGATGATAAGTGAAATTGAACATTTAGAACATGTGAATCTTACAGCATATGAATAATAATAATAATAATAATAATAATAATAATAATAATAATAATAATATGCTTTCTAAAAAAATTTTTAAGTGTCCCTAATCTAATAGTAGCCACTAAAGGAATTTCTCTTAGGTTCCTAAATCTGGAAAACTATGGTTTATCAACAAGATAAACAGTCTTCCTTCCTTCTGTCCCAGGTCCAGCAGGAAGCCTCTAGACAGGTTTATGATCTGCCTGTGACTGCAGTTGAGTATACTGTCTTAACTTTATTGCCAGATTCACTTTATTTTCCTATGCATATTTTCTCTTGGTCATGAATTCAATCTATTCATCACTTTTTATTCTGTGGCATCTCCTAGTTCGATGTGACTTACCCCTCTTTTGACAAAGGCAGGATATAACTGATTGAGCCGCCTCAGTTACTCATTAATTAAAAAGAAGGCAGTAGAAACCAAAGAGATGGAAGCAGTCTTTCTCTTAGCTATTTTAGAGAGTGAAAAGGAAATGGACTTAGGTTATTTTTGGTCTATTAGGTTGGTGTCCTACTTAGTTTTAACTGTCAACTTGATGCAACTTAGAATAATCTGAGACATGTGTCTAGATTGAATCAGAATCTGAATCAGACTGGCCAATGGGCACATCTGTCAGGGATTATCTTGATTTACCAGCCTACTGTTGGTAGCACCATTCCCTGGGCATGTGTTCCTGAGATGTCTAAGAAAGCTAACTAACCATGAGCCTTTGAGTGAGCCAGGATTCCTCCATGGTTTCTATTCCAAGATCCTACTTGAGTTCCTACCCTGACGTCCCTCAATATAAGATAAAAATAATCCCTTTCCTCCCTCAAGTTGCTTTTGGTCAGAGTGTTTTATCACAGCAACAGAAAGGAAACTAGGTAACTTAGTTCTAGGGCCCTACAAGAGGGCCGCATTTAACCACCAGTTTCACGTATCTAGCTGAATATTTTTGAAAGATTTAAAGCCAAAGCTAATGTATTCTTAGTCCTTTAGCCAGTTTTCATTCTTCCCTCACACTCCACGCCCAATGCAAGTTGATAGAAATGAGTGTTGAGAAACAGAGGCCAGAGAACAAAAGATTCATGCCCTTGGAAAAGAACTTGAATTCCTCACTGTGGCTGGAAAGGCTGGAAAGAAGCTGGTCTTTGTTTCTCCAAGCCCATTTCTCTCTTTCCCTCTTGCTGTATAGGCTACACTGGCCTCCTTTTGGGAAATGTCTGATCTTTTCCTATCTCAGACACTTCAGAACTTCATCTTCCTGTTGATTGGAATATTCTTTGCTCAGTGCTGGCCATGCAGAGGATCCCTCGTCCTTCACCTGAATTAGTACCTATTAGAAAAGACCGTTTCTGGTCACATTACATCCCTTCATTTGTTTCTTTTTAAAATGTATGTAATATGTATGACTGTTTTGCCTGAATGTATGTATGTGCACCATATTACTTCTCTTGGAATTGCAGTTATAGGTAGTTGTGGGCTTTCATGTGGGTATTGGGAATTAAGTCCGCGTCCTCTCCAGTAGCAGTCAGTGTTCTGAACTGCTGAGACATCTCTCCTACCCCACTGTCTCTTTTTTTCCTTTAAAATCTTATCCTACGATAGAAGTTTTTGCTTTGTTGGTTTTTGCATCATTATCTCCTTCGGTAGACAGCAAATACCTCAGTGACGGGTTGTTACTTTTAAAAAGTGAAGTCACTCTAGTGGCTATATTAGAGCAGTACCCCACCCCACCACCACACGAGTGACCCTTTTATACCATTTTATGTATTCTCATAGCTCTACTCACTATTCCAAATGCTCTCTGTATTCTCCCTACGAGACTGCAAGCTCTATGCGGGCAGAGAGTGGGCCCATCTAGATCACTTGCAAATCACCAGGACTCAGCAAAAGTCCTGACATTGGCTGAATGACACAGTCTCAGCTTTTACATTTAGAACAAAATAAGTCCACCTTGTCTGTGCCATGCTGGGAATCAAACCCAGAGCTTTGTGCATGCTAGGCGAGCATTCTCCCTACAATTTCAATGGTTGGGTTTATTTAAAAGCTTAGTCGTGGGATTAGGATATAGCTCAATGATACATGTGCCAGGCCCTGGGTTCTATCCTCAGCATTGTAAAAACTAAACAAAACAAAACAAAACTCTAAACCTACCCTAGCTCACGCATGTTACCATTTGAGCATGTGTGGAAAATTCAACCTTCAGGGTTCTAGGAGAATGAGGCAGTGAGCATGCCATCCAAACGTTAACGGTCGATGGTTTTCAGCTAGAAAGAAATCAAGGTTTTTTTCCTTATTTCTCCATATATTGACTCAGAATCCCTCTGGCACTCTTATAGACAGTTGTCTAACTTACTAGTTTACTTCTTGAGCACTTTGCCGCTTGAATTGTTGCTTTCTCAAGTTCCAGCTAAGACTTGTGATTCTACACCAAATTCTGCGAAAACACCTATGAAAGTATTTAGATTCTGGCTTTGCAATTATGCATTTGAGTTGGTCTCTTTGCTGAAGATAAAATGGAATCTTAGCAACCCTGGACTCTTAGGTCAAAGCAAACTGAGTTTCAGCCACTACCCCTGTAATGATTATGCTCGTCTGTGCCACAGACCTTATCTTGGCTTTGGAGGCACATAAAGCCTGCTTTCCCTAAGAATAACTAGGTCTCCCATTCTGTCTTTTTGTTGTTGTCTCATGAGAGATGACAGAGGGATGACTATCATTCTTTTGGCATCTAAGGAAGCAGCCATTTTCTAAATATGTATCACCTTAGGAACCAGAAAGAATGCAATTTGGCTTTGTAGACATGTGTTTATATTCATGCATTTACTGGGCAGATATCCCGACAGATGCGGGGGATACAGCAGTGGACAACACAGACAAAAGTCCCTACTCTGAGATTGCAATTTAATGAGACTCCTTATGGACAAAGGTCTTGATAAGTATGAAATGTTTAAAATGAGAATGAGTTGAATATGTTTCATTGGGCATTCATTTGTTAAGTTAGAGTCAGGCAGCCCCTCATTATTTCTTGTCAAGATTATGACGGCATCCTTCTAATTAAATCTCGACTCTCTCTGGTTCAGCAGGTTCACAGTTTTCAGTATATCTAGAGTTAATTTTTAACAACTAAAACTGTGTATCAATAGGATATAACAATCCCCAAACAAATGATTCAGACTTAAAATTCATATAATAAAAATCTTTGCTCCTCCAGCCCACCCTTACCACACCTTCTGTCCTATGGAAGCAGCCACTGAAACACTTTTAGCTGTTTCTTCTAGTTAAGCCCACATTCCTTTACACTGGGGTTTTCTTGGTATTTCTACACTGATCCATTTCAGATATCACCTATCAGTTTCTTGTTATGTTAGCAAAGCATTAGCCAGATGAAAAGCTGAGAATCTTATTCTGGTTAGTTGCATTGCCCTTTTCCTGTGTTTTCAAAGACTACAAATATCTGTACTGTTATAACTACGTGGATATCATTCATCATAGAACGAAGCCATACAATGATTATTTTTCTTGGCTTATAATGTAGTGTCCCAAATTCACTAATCAGCTTTTCATTTTCTTTTCTTTTCCTTTATCTCTCACCCACACATCTGAAATCCTTCATAACTTCTCTGCACTATTAGATATCAACTCCCTTTTCTTTATCAAGCACCACCTTTCTAGAGTTTGCCAGCTTTTTGTGCCAATCTTGCCTACCTGTTCTCCAAGCCCTCTGTGCAATGGCCATGCTGAACCTTCCCTATGCTACTCAGATGGGATCCAGTTTCTTAAGTCGCATTTCTTCCCCTTTCTTGTGTTAGTCCTTGTTTTGCAGCACATACATACCCCGTAAGAAGGCTACCTGAGCTGTTCTTCTCCCTGTCCATCATCTGTGTTTGCATGCCTAACATTCCTCGCCATGTCTTCTCCCAAGACATTAAGAATTAAGAAATTCCTACCCAAACGGCAAAACCAAAACTGTCCCATCTTCCAGGAGATTTTGATGAAAATTTGTGATGACATTTGGTACAACTCTAAGAAGAACAATTACACTATTAGAAATTGCTTGTAGGATGACGCACACATTTCTGCTATAGCAAGGCCACTAACATCTTAGCTTCCCAAGCAGAGGATGTCACTACTGTTTGGATAGTCAGATTCATCTTATTGGGAAAATGGTTTTTCTCTTTGTTTCTATATTCCATATAAGTAGGTTGGTTTAGTAATAAACTGACCTCCTTGCATTTCTAAAATGAGGTCTAGCCTCATATTTGATTAGTTTCATAGCTAAAATAGAATTCTGGCTTGAAAATTATTTTCCCTCATGTTTTAAAATACTTAATTATTTTTATTTATTGTGAGTGTATGATGTGTGTGTGAATTCACACATGCCACGCATGGAGGTCAAAGGACACAATTCCATGGTGCAGATTCTCTCCTGCTCCCTTTCAGTGCTGTTGGCGATTCAGCTTACGTCATCAGGCTTGTATGCTAGGCACTTTGCTTGCTGATCCATTTTGCCAGCCCTCCCTCACATTTAAACTTTTTATTTATTGTGTGTGTTGTGGATGCATGTGCAAATGTACGTACATGTCATGGTTTCCAAATGGAAGTCAGAGGACAACTCTACTACCACTGTGCTCAGTAGACAACATGTATGTGGCTTTTCAATGGCTGGAAAATAGAGAAAGCTTCAATTTCTTAAAGTGTGAAAGAAGCCCACCACATTTGGACAGTTTCCTTGATATATTTATATACCATACAATCATCCCATTTAGAATGTATCCCATTTTAAATGTATATGATCTTTATTAATTTCTTTCACTCAATATAATGGGAAAGATAACTCTATCTACGTGCCAATATGTATCAGTATGCCATTCCCTTTTAATTTTTATTTCATGACTGGTCCAATAGTTTTAATCAAGTTCATGGTCAGCAGTAAAATCACATGCAAAGTCCTTGATTTAATGTTAAGGACCATGTTAACGCTGCTCATCACTATGCTTTCTTGTAAAGTGTTGAAGGTGGGACCCATTCTTAAAACTTCTTCCTAAGGGTGGGACAAGGTACAGATCTGCCACTCACATTGACATTATGGTTTGCCCGAATGAATTTATGACCGCTTGGTGCTTGTGTCATCGGAAGGTCTTCAGTCCTGATGTGAAGCCAATGATCCCTGGGACTTATGTAGAGAAGGAGAGAACTGAATCCTAGAAGTTGCTCTTTGGCCTCCACATATGCCCTGTTACATGGGTATACCCACATGCATACACATAAACAATTAAGAAATAAAGCATAATAAAAAATTGTAAAGAAAAAACTCTATAGACACACAGCTAGTTTGGGAATTATAAGCGTGCACCACAATGCACAGTGCTAGTAAACACTGCTCCAATCATGAATGTTTTACACTGTATGTATTCATCAATTGAAAGGCACTGTGGTTTCACTTGGGCACTATTATGAACAATGTTGCTCTCAGCAGTACTTTGTTAGGCATATTTTCACTTTTCTTTCTTCTTTCTTTTTTTTTTTTTTTTTTTTGAGATAGGGTCTCCTTATGTGGCTCTGGATGTTCTGGAACTCTTTGTATACACCAGACTGGCCTTGAATTCAGGGATATATTTGCTTTTGCCTCCCAAGTTCTGGAATTAAAAGCATGCAGCACCTGGCTTATTTTTTCACTTTTCTTGGCATCTATGAAGTTAGACATAGAATTGATTCTTTGTATAGTAACTCCATAGGCAGCATTTTGTTTTGAGACAGGGTTTCACTATATAGCTGAAGTTACAAGAATAAGCCACCACTTCTGGCCCATGATCAACTCTTTGAGGGCCTACCAAACAGTTTTCTACAGCAGCTGTGGCATCTTGTAGTTCCATTAATACAGCAAGTTCCAATTTCTACATTCTCCCCAAATGTCATTGCTTGTCTTTTGTACTATCTTAGTAGGTATGGGACAGTCTCATGTTTTTAATATTTATTTCCTTATTGACTAGTGATGTTAAACATCTCATATGCTTATTGGCCTTTTGCTTATTTTCTTGGGAGGATTATCTATTTAGTTCCCTTGCTAATGAAAACTATTTCTAGAGCCAAATATACAGAAAGTAAATGTTATCATTCTAACCATTCCAAGGGTACAGTTCAGTAGCATACTCATGTAACTGTGCAGCAATCAAAACTCATCTCCAGGACCTTTTCAACATGCCAAACTGACAGTGTCCTCGATAAATGGATTTCTCTCCTCCATCCCCTGACAACCATCATTCTATTCTCTTTATGAATACAGCTGCTCTTGGTACCTCATACCGCCATTGCAATTCTGTCTATGTTTGCGAATTTGCTTTGCATGTCCACAGAGGAAGGTTATTGAAATTTGCCTAGTGGTTGCATTGAATTATAGGTCAGTTCAAAGGTTGTTCCCACCGTAACACTAGGAAAATTTTGCTCTTTGAACTCAGATGCCTTTGCATTGGTTTAGATCTTTAATCTCTTTATAATAAAATGTACTTTTTTTTTTTTTTTTTTTTTCCGGGTTTTTTCAAGACAGGGTTTCTCTGTGTGGCTCTGGAGTCCTGAAACTTAACTCTCTAGACCAGGCTGGTCTTGAACTCATAGAGATCTGCCTGTCTCTGTCTCTCAGGTGTCGGGATTAAAAGCATACCACCATCTGGCTATATAGTATACTTTCCTGTTGAATCTATTCCTCAGATACACCAAAAGGATAATAATTTCATTATTTTATGTGATTTTTTTGTATTGTTACTGTAACATATGGAATAAGAGTTGTTTTTTTTTTTTTTTAGAGAAATCACAGTAATCAACCTCTGAGTTTACAGTCAAAAGTTAGCACTCTTTTCAGATTATTGTTTTCAGAGATTCCAATGTTTTCCAACGTCCCACACAGTAATAAAGCTTAAAAAATGAAATTATCCCATTAGTATGTTTTGGTAATGTGGAAACAATTGAGTTCACTAATGGATTTAGCATTGACATAAAAATGCCAAACCAGCCCCATCCTATTAGAGAGAAGTGAGGGTAAACAGTTGATTGTCCCTGGAACTTGTCTGCTAGATATTTAAGATGCTCCTTGGGTTAGTGGGTTTTGTTGGAATTCAAATCATTTTTTTTTAAAGACATGGAAAATTCCCGGGTGCTGGTATTAACCTCTCCCTCTTTTTAATGGGCTGAAAAAAATTGAAGCCAATGAGATGAAAATGCTCTCCAAGGCCAAGATCAGGACTCAGCTGTTCCTGTTCGGAGTTAATTTGGGTTTCAGGAGTAGATGGGAACTCACACCAACCTCTCTTTTTTTGTCTTGGCCTTAAAATGTCCCAGCTAGCATTCTCCTTTTTAAATTTCCAGCTCCCTGAGGGAGTTGGCAGCCCCATGGAGGCAGCAACAGTGTCCACTGGCCTGACCCCCCAATACTCCTGGAGACTGGATCACCAACCAGAGAATACACATGGAGGGACCCATGGTGCTGGTCACATATGTGGCAGAGGAGGGTCTTGTTAGCCATCAGGAGGAGGAGAGGCCCTTGGGCCTGAGGGTGTTAGATGCCCCAGTATAGAGGAGAATGACAAGGAGGGAAGACAAGAGTGGATGGGTGGGTGGGGGAATACCCCCATAGAGGAAGGGGGAGGGGGTTTCCAAAGGGGAGATCTAGAAAGGGGGAAACATTTGAAATGTAGATTAAGTATCAAAAAAAAAAAAAGAAAAGAAAAAGAAAAAAAAGAAGGAATGATGTCATTCTAGAGGTAGCTCACCTATTCCTGGGATGAAGGCATTATTGTAATTAGCTTCAACTGTAGACCAACACAGCCTAGTTTTCTTAGAATGGAGTCATAATTGAGGGATTGTCCAGATCAAACTGACTTTTGGATATGTGAATAGGAGAGTCACCTGAATGTTAATTGATGAAGGAAGGCCCAGCTCACTGTAGGCAGTACCATTCTATGGATACGCCCTGGGCAATATAAGAAAAGACAGCTAAGTATAAGCCTACAGTTGAGCCAAAGCAATGTTCTTCTATCATTTCTGCTTCAAGTTCCTGTCAGGACTTCCCTCAACGACAGTTATCCTGTAACCTGAACTGCAAACAAAATAAATCCATTTCTTCCCTCAAAAAAATAAATAAATAAATTTCCAGATCCCATTATTTTATGCTTAATTGAAGGATAAACAGTTTTATTAAAACATCTGTATACTCGTCAAAATTCAACTGTGTGGTAAATATGAGTTTGTTTTACTTGAAACAATATTTTCTTCTGTTTTAATGAAGTTTCTATGCTACTCAGAAGTTTAAAAATGTTTAGCCACATTTTGTACCAGCTTAAAAAAAGAAACTTGTCAGACTGGAGGCATCTGAGAAGCCAGGGCAGGGGTCTGGGAGCCAAGTACAGCCTGCAGACATGTTTCATTTGGCCATTCTGGTGTTTTTAAAAATAGCGAAATTAGTTGCCAACATTTTAAAAACATCAAGTAGTTTCACATAAAAACTTGGGAGTTGTGATTTTTCTTACTATCTCTAACCCTCACTCATGTCAACCTGTTCCAGGCTTCAGTTTGCTGAGGTCCTCCTCTGTCTCATTGTATTCAGGAGCTTGAAATGATGGCCCCAGGAGGCCTTTGAGACTCTGACTCCAGAGCTGATTCATTAATCCCTTTCTGACGTTTGGAGACATCATTACTGCTCAGAGTTAGTCAATAGCTAATTACTTATCAATTTCTCAATACTTGTTTGAACTCTGACACCAAGAATGTTATTTACATAACAGATAAAGTGAAAGGAGGGGCTGGTTAATTATTCTACATTTTCAAAGGATTTTCTTGCTTGAATGGCATTCTTCTGGATACATTTAGGGGTTTGTGTGTGTGTGTGTGTGTGTGTGTGTGTGTGTGTGTGTGTGTGTTTAAGTGTAATTCATTGACAGAAATTCTGAAGAAGCCTCAGGTAATCAAGATTGACCACATCTATACAAAATGAGGCATTCTTTTAACCAGAATTCCCAGCTTAAATCTAGTTTCGTAAAATTTTCTTTCTTTCATATCTCTCTTCTCTCAAACATCTATGATTTACTTGTATATCCAGGCTACAAGCAGGCTAGTAAGTAATTCTCTAATTAGTCAATAAATATGTATGCCATGGGCTACGGCTACAGTTAGGTGGTAGAGCGTGTATCTAGCTGGCAGGAGACCCCGCGTCTCCAAACACTACAAACTCTGTACAAACTCTGTGTGTACAGAGCACTACAAACACTACAGTAAAAGAAATACATGCTTGAGCACTTATCAGCTCAATAGCAAGTGCTAGTCTAGGTACTTAAGGTGGTACAGCGATCCAAAGAGACCAAAACCTCTTACAAGGCAACATCCTAGTAGGAGAGATGAGAAGATGACCAACAGAATGGCTCTGAAAGTTGAAGTTAGAATTTAGATGCCAACATGGGCTACTGTGAGTGTGACCTAGGTTTGGGAGTTATTTTGATAGGGCAATGAAAATTTAGGAGTCATATGAGGGTGTGGGGGGGGGGGGTCGGAGAAATTGATCTAGGTAGCTAGGAAAAGAAAGGCCAAAGCTTGCATGCTACAATCCAGACTCAAAGAAACTAAGAAAAAGGACCCAAGGGAGGATGTGTGAATCTCACACAGAAGGGGAAATAAAACAACAAGGATGGAGATCAGGTGTGGGGAGCAGAGGGGCTGGAGAGGGCTGGGAGAGAGAACAGAAACCCACGGAGGGAGGCATCTCTAGGACTAGCTGGAGACCTGGGACGGGGGCACTCTGGACAGTCTTTGGGGATGACTCTAGCTGAGATTCCTACCTGTGGGGGAATATGGAGACTGAAGTGGCCACCTCTCATACCAGGCAGGACTTCCAGTGGAGGGAGGAAGATATCAACCCACCTACAAAAACTTCAACCCAAAATTTGTCCTGCATACAAGATGTGCAGTGGAAAAGATGGAGCAGAGACTGAGTGAATGGTCAATCAATGACTGGCCCAATTTGAGACCCTATCCCATGGGAGAGAACCAACCCCTGACACCATTAATGATACCCTGCTATGTTTTCAGACAGGAACCTAGCATAACTGTCTCCAGAGAGTCTTCATCTAGTAGCAGATGGAAACAGATGTAGAGACCCACAGCCAAACATTAGGTAGAGCTCTGGAAGTCTTGTGGAAGAGTGGGGGATAGACTTGAACAGGGCGGAAGGGTTAAAGACACCACAAGAAGACC
This sequence comes from Rhynchomys soricoides, assembly GCA_019843965.1. NCBI lineage: Eukaryota > Metazoa > Chordata > Mammalia > Rodentia > Muridae > Rhynchomys > Rhynchomys soricoides. Next base: position 1,191,278 of record JADRCH010007388.1, on the reverse strand, counting down.
TATGGAGTCAACTAACCTGGGCCCATGGGGGCTCACAGAGAATGAACACCAACCAAAGAGAATGTAGGGGCTGGACCTAGGTCATTCACTCATTTGTAGCTGATGTGAAGCTTGGTCTTCATGTGGGTCCCCTAACAATTGGAGCAAGGTCTATCTCTGACTCTGTTGCCTGCCTGTGGATCCCCTTCCCTACTTGGACTGCCTAGTTGGACCTCAGTGGGAGAAGAGGTGCTTAGTCCTGCTGGGACTGGACAGCTTAGGGCAGGTGTTCCCCAGGAAGAGATTCCCCTTCTCTGAGGAGAAAGGGAGGGAGTAATGGGGGGAGGGATTTGTAAGGGTGGGACTGGGAGGAGGGGAACAAGAGGGGGAGCTATGATCAGTAAATAATAAATAAATAAATAAATAAATGAAAGTGTAGAGGACATGGGAGAGGTCAGGAGTTGAAATAGGAGATAGGAGCAAGCAGGGACTGTAGGCCATAGCCTATGGCTTTATTCTGCTTTAGAAACCATTGCAGGGCTGGAGAGATGGCTCAAGGGTCAAGAGCACTGGTTGCTCTTCCAGAGGTCCTGATTTCAATTCCCAGCAACCACATGGTGGCTCACAACCATCTGTAATGGGATCCGATGCCCTCTTCTGGTGTGTCTGAAGACAGCTACAGTGTACTCACATACATAAAATAAATAAATAAATAATTCTTCTTCTTCTTTTTTTTAAAGAAACCATTGGAGTCCTGGGATTCTATTGTATAGGTTATGTCTTGTATTTCCCAGGTCTTCTACAATGTTCCCAGGTGTGCCATGGTATGTCAATCTGTACTATTCAAGTTTACAGACCCTGGACAATCCTTTGAAGACAGGCTGTTATCACTGAAAGGACCTAGAACAGCAAGGTTTGGGGAAGTTTCATTTGCAAGAAATGGTTTCTGCACAGCAGAGGGACTTCTTCAGTCTATATGTACCTGTGTGGTCATGGGACACTCTACAAAACTTAAGACGAGCAAATGATGACATCAATGTCACTAGTGTCATTTCTTGGGAGTAGACAAGATAGAAGGGATCAGATGAGACACCAACTTTTGGTTGTGGGGAAGGTTTTTGCATGACTCACAAAGGATTGGATGACAGGTGGTGGGGGGGTGTGAGTGGACACATGAGTTAGTTTTGAGAACCTGCTTAAACCTTTGAAATAGTACATCAGTTAATACAGAAACACCCCAACAGAGGTGAAAGAGGTCAATATGGATCACCTCGTCAATCACACTGACTTTTCAAGTGTCAGAGAAAAGGGGATCATGTCTGTCTATGACAAAAAAGTACCCTCCAATTCTATTCATTCAGATATAGTGGAATAAGACTGGGCCTAAAAATCAGCAACCCCTTTTGATTACTCTGTGGTCTCTTCCAAAGTTTTACTCCAGTGAACCCTCTGCTCTTTCAAATAAAACAGGCTAACAGACTATGTGCTTCGTGGAGTTACTAAGGAGTAAAGGAGACCATCTACCTCTAGCGTTTTAAACAATGCCAGGCGCATCAACAAAGAATATCTATTGTTTGAGTCTTTGTTCCTGCTTTGTTTTTTGAAAGCCGCAGACATAAGGTAGTTTATATTTTTATTGCACTCATAGTAATTAACAGTATGCCCTATGAGCAGACTTTTATGGGGAGACAACAACAGGAAAAAATGGACTCTTTCCACTAATAATTATTTCATGTCATGGCTTAACAGAGAAGCACCTCTTGAGCAATTCCCAAATATAGGCTGAATCTTGACCAGAAATGATTCATACTCCTAAATCTTTCCTCCCCAGAAAACAAGTCAAGAATGAATTTTCATCCATTTGTGTTCAAATGGACTGAGCTGTAAGTTCTCTAAAGCTTGAGGATTCAATGCCTGTTGGCATTCAGCCAATGTCATTTCACCGTAGGCTGGGCAGACCTAGACATAGTTGTAACCTAAACATGTAGGGCAGAGGTCTGCATGCAAAAATGTGGACATAACACAAGATTTAACCCCACAAAGAACAAACCACTAAAGCCCTAGTTGATTCCACCTTAGTTGGTCTCACCAGCCTCCCTCAGCTCCCATAATTCCATAAAGGTAACATCAGCCTGTGCTGTCTGTGACCTTAGTTTGGAAAAAAAAATGTTGCTGACATTTCTCAGCAGCTCTCATTTCTGAAGAGACAGGAAAAATGGCTGAAAATGACAGTAACATATTCTAATATGGGGATGCCCTTGTTTTGACTTGCTTTTACTGTAGTGATACTGTTTGTGTTTAAATAGTCAACAATGGAAATATTAATGGATGAAAAATGCTGTTTAATTAACTAGCTTTTATCAGACACCATGTCAACAGCTATATTTAGCAACCAAACTAATGGAGAAAGCTGCTGCAGAATTAGTCAGCACATCAGCCTGTTAAATAGCAAAGAGCAGAGGACGCCTTTTGTCTCCCCATTGAACAAGAGACTGAAAAATGCATCTAATTTTAGCATTTCTAGAGCCGAATAAAAGATGTGAAACACAATCATCAGGAAAAATGTCACGCACAGCCTAAGTACACATTCATCAGAGAAGAAATGCCAAGAGGATGGCAGCATAAGAGGTCTGCCCAGAAGCGAGAATTCATCATCATGACTGAATTCTTTAAAATAACTTACCATTAAAAAAAAAAAAAAAAAGCACAAGGCTTCAGGTCCTAGGGAATAATACTGAATATTGAGTAGGTGGCAGGGATATTTTTTCCTAGAAGTGATTTCAGCATTTAATGACATCATCAGTATAATTGAAGGGAAAGATGAGAAAAATGAAAAGAAAAGGTTTCTTTCCAGGGTGAGCTATGATTTCCTTGAGGGTCTTTTGTTTTGAGAGCGAACAACCAGGTGAATCTACATAGCAGAAGGAGATAGTCTGCATACAGATTTCTTTGAATCCAGCCAGCCTGATATACTGGAAATGCTTTTTTTATGTTATGGAAGCAAATTTTACATTTGAAAATAGAGCACAAAAAGAGGCTTGTGCTTCCATCAGGTGTGGTAATGTATTTTAAGATTCTAGTATCTCAAGAATCTGGATTGGTGCAAAGAGTGCCCTCAATAAGTATTCGCTGATTATGTGGTAGAGCCCTTGGCTACCCATTAGCTCTGGGTTTCACCTCCAGCACAACAAAATGGAAAAAAAAAAAAAGCTGAAGAAATAAACAAATGGCTTCATGTTGAAGTAGGCATATGCAGGACTCTCCCGATATTGCTGCCATGATCCATGAGGTCCTTTGAAATATATTTAAAAGTCTGTGATTGTCAAACGACAGAGGAAACTTTTCACAAATCAAAAAATAGGAGCAGCTGGTGGTAGTGTTGCAAGTCCATGGGAATTTCCCTCCCAGTGAGAAGCCAGGGCCCAGCACTGTGCTTCCCACTACTCCACACAGGATTGGGCTAGAATTTCAGGCTTAAACTTTAGTTGTTGCTAGATCTCCACCTATTTTGTGCCATATGGTTTGGATGTTAGAACTGCGAAATTGTGTCGGGGAAAGCTATGTATGAATTGGTAAACTGAAGGGCCAGAACTGAGGCCATTCAAAACTTTCACGAACATGGTCATGTACAGGAAAATCTCCAAAGAAACTTGATCCTCAACAAAATGAAATACCTAGCTGTCTATCAGGTTATACCTAGCCTTTATGGTTTTCTATTAATTTGGTTCATTGGGTTGGGCCGGCTTAATTTTGGTGTGTAATTTTTTTGCAACCTTTCTATAATGATGTTTAAAATAAATTTAAAAGAAAAATAATATAAAACTATCCCAAATGTATTTATACATTTCCCAGAAATAAAGGAACTTGACAGGTTGTAGGGTTCAAGGTCAATATATACAAACCATTTGTAATTCTGCACTATATCAGCAATTCAATACTGAAATTAAGAAAATAATTTCATTCATCCTAGAATAAATTACTTAGGAATAAATTTCACAATAGCATAAACATTGTACTCACAAACTGTTCAAAGAAGGTTTAATCAAAAATTAAATTTCTCTCCTGTTGGGAGGAGGGAGATGCTGAAGCCTGGTACCAGACAGAGAGAAACTTGCCTCCCAGGAAGAGATCTCACATAGTTCTAATAAACTTATCAGCCCACCTTAAAAGACAGACTGGAGCCTAGAAAATGTGAATTCTCTTAATATGAGAAACTTGACTGAATAATTTATGGCAGCGAGAAAAACATGAATACAATCTCCCTACTAAAAAGTCTATGTCGGATGATCAAATCCAGGGTCGTATGCATAACATGTGTTATACTGGGCCACACCTCTGTGTAGAAGATAATGGAGATATGAATTTAAGGAGGCAATAGAGAGAGCAATGTAAAATATTCAACTGTAAAAGAAGTTGGTGCCTATATTTAAGCGCCTGATGGTGGGTATAGTATTTAGCGTATGTACTTAGCTTAGAGTATTTAGATTCAACTGGATAGACACAATAAAGTGGTGTAATCATATTACTACATAACCAACAGGAGGCCACACTCACATCTGAGCCCATGTCTGCAAAAGTTGCTCTACTATTCTATCTATGGATGATAATTTTATTGTTCTATTCAGTTTAGCAATAGGATATGTGGTTGCTCCGGATAAGCAAGGCCTTGTTCTTGGGGCCAAGCTCTGTACACTGATGAGTAAATGCATCACTTTTTTAGGAGCTGGGGACTTTATAGGGGAGATAAACTGTCTTTACAATGTGACATAAGATTATCGAAGGAGGGGCAAGATGCCTTGATGACAACTTCTGTTGTCATCTGTGGGGAAGGGAAGAGATTACTTTGGACTGCATTGTCACTGAAGCGTTGCAGCAGGTTCTTTGTAAAGATGGGTAAAATTCAAAGTACTGAAGAAAGGAGAGATGCTAATGAGAAATTGTCCACACACCTATCCATTTATTCATCAAAGAAACATTATCTTAAAAGGGAGTAATAAGTGCAATTAAATGGGCCTTTTATGATACCCTGTTTTGGAAGAAATAAACTGTATAAAAAACATTTGTGAGACTTCTAGGGAATTCTGAGACCTAACTATTTGTTGATGGCAAGGGATTTTTTTTTAAGTTTATTCCTCTTAAGTGTGATGATAATGTGTGAGGAGTCTTTATCTTTTACCAATGTGTACTGGACTATTTTTTATAGAATAATATTTTGCATTTCATCTTAAATAGTCCAGTGTGTTTGGAGGGAATGGGTAGAGGGAGACTAAACAAAAGAAAAATCATGTTAAAAAAGTGGTTGACGCATGGCAGTTTATTATACTATTTTCTCTTTTCTTTGCTTCCAAGAAATACCTTTAAAAGAACTTCCAGGTTCCAAGAAACTGGAGGGAGATATAAGTAGGAGAGACCGGTTACAGTGCCTTTCATTTCAGATGGAACTAGAAACATGAACTTACTTGGTATATCAGCATTTACCTGCTATGCTAAGTGGCATGATCCATGTGCTATGGGGTCAACAGATTCTATCTGGGAGTCTAAGAGCAGCTTAGAAGAGGAAGTGAAGCTTCACTATTTCAGAAGGAGAATTTAACCAGACTTTGGAATTTATTGGATGGGGAATCAAAAGAAATGGGATTTTTTTTTTTCTTTGAATGCTGGAGGTGACATAGCAACATCAGAGACAGGAAAGAGAAGAGACATGGATTGGGATGGAGATTGGCTGAGCTACTCCTGAAATGTAGAGGTGGTGAAGATTTCACACAAATGACTCTAGGCAGGATGAACTTCACTGACAAAGACATGGTGAGGGAAACGTAGTCTCCAGGTCGATGTAGCTCTACACAGGCTCTGAGAGAAAGGATGGTTGGCTGGACTGGTAGGTAGATGCACTTACTGAGGTCATACTCCTCTTCATCGTGGCCATGTGGCTTGATGAATCTCAAATGGACCAAGTGTTTTAGGTCTGAAGGTTTCTTGTGGAAGGGGATCTGAATACTTGGGCACTTTAAGAAAACAAATCAATTACCTGAAATAAGCAACCAAATAGAATTTCGGTGTTAAAAGTGATGAGCACTCTTCTTTTGTTTTAGAGTTACAGTTTATTGGTCTGGACTGTGGGCTCAAAAGCTCCAGTGTTTTATGATTAAGTCCTGACTCCAGTTTCTTTGCCTCACTCTGCTCCTCTGTAAGGTGGGAATCATAATATGAGACTACATCAGATGGTGACTATAAACTGTACTGATAATTCTTGTAACTCTCTCTCTTCTCTTTCTCTCTCTTCCTCACAGTGCAGGGCTTATGCTGGGTGGGTACTGTAACACTGAGCTATCTGTTTAGCCCTCTCTCTAACAGTACTTTTTGAAGAGAAGGCAAAGGATTGATTGCTTTGTGTTTTAAATGCTCCATATTTCCTTCTAAGAAGACTCGATGTTCTACTGAAATTGATATAAGTGTAATGAGCATAGTAAGAAGTGCCTTTTCGACATGTAAAATTAGCTTAGTCAGGATCCCCACTACATCCAAGGCTGCTCCTGATAACCAGAACTCAGTGATACCACTCACTCAAGATAACCAGACGTATTCCTAGGCCCCCCAGGATGCCCACTGGGCAGTATATAGGCAGAGACCAAGAGCAAGGCTCTGCTCTGCACAACTGGAGAGATGCCACCTTGATCTGTCCTGTGGCTGTAGAGTCTCCCCCAGGATCCTGATCCTCGAATTAGAGACTTCTTTTAGTGACTGGACCTGACCTTCAGGTGAGCAGCCTTAGGGAGATAGGCTAAGACTGTAGTTAGGAATTTGGAGTGTGAACATTGCATAATGACCTCAGCAGAATAAATATATACCTTCTGGTACACTAACTACATGTATCTACCTTCTTGCTCATGACAATATCTGTTCCCTCATGTCTATTATATTACTGAAAAAAAAAATCCAATCGTACTCAGAGCTGAGATTATGCTATCTGAATTTACCTTGTGTGTGTGTGAGAGAGAGAGAGAGAATCTTTACATTAGATGATTATGAAAATGTTCTAAAACAAACTCACTACTTGAACATCTCCTTTCCTTCCACCTTCTTATTCAGCAACTATTATATATATTTTAAATGAAACAATGTGTTTCTGTGACTTCCGGAAGTTGAATTCCAATGCAAGAAGGTGAAGGGTTAAAGGGCGAGCAGGGCTGGCCTTGTGCCGCTTCAGTTAGGGTGATGGGAGAGGTGGAGCGCAGCTCCCATCAGGTGCCTTAGACTTCCTGGGAGGGAAGTAGAAACCGGCAGGAAGATGTGGAACAGAGGTGGGGGTTGAAGAAGGAAGAGAAAGAAGGAAGGGTAAAGAGGTGAAAGGAAAGAAAGGGACAATTTATACCAATTAGGCAATGGAAGGTTCCTTAAGAAAGGGTCTGTAATTTCCTGTCAGATTCTAAAGATACTTGTGCCCCTCCCTTAGGCTAGTCCCAGGAATCTCCTGCTGGGTAAAGAGAAAGGTTGAAGGAGGAACCTGCTTTCCAAGGAGAGAATTCACACAGTACTTAACAACTTACAGTCAGACTGCCTTGTGGGACAGACTGGAGTCTAGTGGTGTGTCAGTTTCCAGGCCACACCCAACTTGACCAGCAGTGCTCAGCTACACATACTTCCTGATCCTCATGTTAGATGGACTTGGGAGTCACTAGACCTTTATTCACTCCTCTTCTCAACGTGATTCTGTAAAGTAAATCTTCCTTTCTCTACTTTTTACTATCACTTGTGTCTTTAATTGGCACAGCAGAGACAGGTGGTGGAGCCGACCTTTCGAGGCCTGCCAGAGCCCACGCTTTGATCTGAAAAGCTCCAGTAGCAGGCTCTCTGTGCAGAGCCACCCAGAGCTTTTCCATTGAGTGCTCTTGGCTATTCCTTTCTGGTTGAGCCCAGGGCTGGTATGCAGTGGAGCTGCTTGAAGTGGTGCTAATTGTTCCAGGCCTTCCCATGATGACCTAGGGCGGATCAGCCTCTTTTCCTAAGAAATGTGTGGTGAGACATTTTTGCTAATCCAGAAATACCAAACCTCAGTGAGCCTACGGGCTCAGAATGAGAAAAGAGACCTAGGCTCTGGGTAGCAAGGTTGAGAAAGGAATTTTGCACATAGCTATTGGGTCTGATGAAAGAGGCCATCACCTGGATTTGGAAGCTTGGGGAGAAAACATCAGTGTTTAGATCTTTTGCTTGGCTTAAATACACAGCTGCTCGACCTCTCAGCAACATCTGCTTCTGCATAAAGGACTGAGTCTCTCCTCTCCTATCTGGTCTTCATTTTTTAAATCAAGTCTTTGGATTCCTTTAAGGAACCTCTCTCCTCACTCACCAGACATTCCAAGTACTGACTATCTCCACCTTTCAAAGTTTTCCTTGACCCCATTCATTCCTCCTGGTCCGTTCCTTTTTGGGTCTTCTTTAAAAGGAAGAAAGCAGATTTGTCTAGACCACCTGCAATTCCTTCAACCCTCTTCTACCAAGTCCTTCTACTTCCCTTCACTAACATGGTGGGATTCTCTTGGCTTCCTTGCCTCTGCTCCTTCTGTCTGGGAAGTTCTCCCTTGGCTCTTTATACCACTGCTTTCATACCATGCGGGGCTTAGATTAAATGCCACCTTCTTTCTCGCATTATTTATGCCCCCTTTTATCCTGCAGTTTATCCAACTGTGATTATTTTCTCACTTGCTCATAATCTGTCTTCCTCCACCAATAAAGCAGAGTGTGTGCACAACTGCGCTGTATCTACAGCATTTGGCACAGAACTGGGCACATGCTGAGGGCTCACTGAACTGAACTAGTGAAAACGAAGGAGTCACTATGTGAAGCCCGGCCGTGAGGGCTTTAGGAATGATGGAAAGCCCTCTGGATAAAGGCTCTTTTCGTTCTGTCCAGCATGTTATTAAGGGGAGAGGTCGTCGGTGGGTCTCTCAGCGTGGTGGGAACCAAGAGATCTGCAATCATTGGCTTCTACTGGGCTGTGCAGGTCAGCGAGGCCCCTGGAGAGGCGAGAGGCCACCTTGGCTGCCTCTCTTTGTTGCTCCCACCTCCCGGGCTCTGGCCGCGGCTGCCTGCAGTGACTCGTGACTCCCCAGCAGCCAGCGAAGGCCTGAACCCGCGAGGGAGGGGGCGGTGGGCGCCCCTGGCCCGCCCTCCGCGTGCCCTTCGGACGCTCGCAGGGGGTGCTCCGGGAAGCCGCGCCACCGCGGGCTCGCGGCCACCTCCCGCGCGCACCGTGCGCGCCTAGCCGGCAGCTTGGCCTCTCCCGAGGCGGGGCCCACGCAGCCGCGCCCCCTTCCCGCGCTTAACCGACCGGGCTCCCGCGCGCGAGCGCGATTTCTCCGCACCGCAGCCCCTCGCGCCACGGGCAGAGCCCAGGCGGACGCGCGCTCCGCCCTGCCCCGCCCCGCCCCGAGTGGGCTGCGCCCGCCCCCGCTCCCGCCCCCGCGCGTGCTCCCTCCCTCCCTCCCTCCCTCCCACCCTCTTGCGCCCCTCCCCGTGCGCCCCTCCCGCGCCCTACATCCACCGCCCGGCCGAGGGGGCTCAGTCCTCTGCCGCCGCTGTCGCCGCCGCGCTTTGGTCTCGGAGCTGGCAGCGGCCGCCGGTGCCGCCTAGACAGCTGCGCGGGTGAGCATCCCCAGACAGTAAGCCCGCTTTCCCTCCGCGCGCGCGCGCCTGTGTGTGTGTGTGTGTGTGTGTGTGTGTGTGTGTGTGTGTGCCTCAGGCGTCCCTGGAGAGCCGCAGCTCGTGCTCCGCGGCCGCCACTCCGGGGCTGCGCCGACCTACAGGGCTTGGGTACCTGCGGCCTCCGGCCTCCGCTGCCTCGCCCACGTTGGGGGCTGCGGAACCTGAGGCTCCAAGGTCCCTTAGGGTGCGTGCCTAAGCCTCCTCCCCAGGGCTTTCGCTCCCCTGGGTGCCGGGATGCGCGGGGGTGGGGGGGCGGCTTTGGGTGTTTTCTCTGCAAGGATGGAGGGTGGGAGTAAAAAGAGGGGGCTTTTGGTTTTCTCACCCAGGATGGCGGGCAGTGGGGGTTGGGCGAGGTGGGGACACCTTTAGGATTTTTTTTTCTTTTTAAAGGATAGCTAGCAGCAGTTGAGAAGAGCAGGGGATGATGATGATGATGATGATGACGACGACGACGACGACGACGATGGGGGGTGGTTCGCTGATTTTTACATTAAGGATGGCGCCTGTTGGGCAGGGGAGAAAGGTGGAACCTGCCTTGGTTCGTGGAGATATTGAGGGAGCTGCTGTGCTCCCTTTGGGGATGCTGGGGAGTGGGAGGAGGAGAGTGCAAGGAGAATGGTGAGGGAGGGAGAAGGCTGGTCGTGGTTCTGCTCTCAGTGGGGAATATTCGACAGTGATATGGGGAATGGGGGTGGGGAGAGGGGACTGGATTTCAGCTTCAACATGGAAGCAAGTGGAAGGTTCTAGCACTTAGGTTGAGCCTTGGTTGAACCTTAGCAATGTGGGTTAGGGAGACTGCTGGGTGTGACCTTTCAATTTCTGAAAGCTTAAAATTCCCACTAGATGCTGTCCTGGGCTCTGAGGAAGAGGTTTCTGCTTCTGAAGTTCCATTTGCTTAGTCTTCTACAACTGGGTAGAGGTTTGAATGAGAAAGGCTAAGGGAAACAGCGAATGTGCTGTGTATTTTCTGCATTTTTGGGCCTTTCAAGTTTCTTAGGTTCATTCTAACTACAACGACCTCCCCCCCCACACACAACTAGGGTGGCACATTGGGAACAGGAGATTAGAAAGTGTATGAATGTGATTTCAAATTTGGTTTTTTTAATTTCCTGAAGGGCAAGAGCTCTGTGGTAGAAACGCAGCAAGAGTGGAACACATGTCTTTGCTGGAAATCCTCTGTTCTCTTCATTTCAATTACGCCAGTGGGACTATCAGAGCCTCTTTTGATTTGAATTTGGAATAGATCCAGTTTTCCTAATTGGAGTTATCATTTTGTAATTGCTTGTAATTCTCCATGTTATCAAATGTACTGCGAGTTTATAGAATACTGGGAATATTTTTGTTATCTTGATTAAGGCCCTTTAAATATAAATATGATGTTCCTTGGAATTGACAAGATTTACTGAGTAGTACAAGTTTAAATTATGGGCCACGTGGAATTGGGTAAGGAGTTCCCAACCTTGCCCATCCGCAGGACAGGCTACTCCTCATTCCAGACACTTGAAAAGGGATTGGGCTTGGTAATTTTGTCTTTAGAAATGCGCGCCCATATTTGCTTAAGAAGAATACGCATTTAAAAGCTATGGGCCTCAAATGTGCTAAGAATATAATGCTTCTCTGTTTGGATTACATAAGGTTCCAATCCAGTCTACCTCCAGTCTTTAAAAACATGTATTTAACATTTTTAAGGGCAAATAGAATCTTTATGCAACAGGAAATTCGTTAGATAGGCCACGATTTGTACAAACCATCACACAGTAAGTTAGTAAGTGCGCATTCTTCTGGTACCATATAGAATCTGTAACCATACGTGGCTTTCAAAATTCTAGGCTTCCATTCCAATATTTAGGTTTTTTGGAGAAGGAAAACATTTTTTAAAGCAAGTCTAGATTGGGGGATGAAATTAAAAAAAAAAAAAAACCAGAATATGCTGATTAGTAAAATACGGGATAATTTAATATATATTAAATGAATGGATCACCCGAGTGAGATACTGAGTTTGTTTATTGCAAATGTTAAAACTAGCAATGCGTCAGCGGGTCTACAGGATTAACAAAAATGCATTTGCTTCTGTTGTTGTATACTAGTCTTCATTCCCGTGATGTGTGTTCTGCCCCACTGCAATAGTGAGACAGAGCATATTTTCACAATATAATTTTAGCCTGGAGTTTTATCTCTGAGGAATGCGGATGCTGAAGGTGGTGAAAAGGAGCAGTATGTTGGTAGGAAAGTGGGCCTTAAGGTTCTCTCTAAACAAAAGGAGCAAAGGGAATCTTGTTTGGTTTTCTGAGAACCTTTTGTAAGGTAGGAGGGAAAAAAGATGAAGAACTTTCTGAAACTAACAGCGCGATGAAGTAGTTGGTCTAAATCTTAGAGATTTCACTCATCCATTTTAAAAGTAACTTGTAAGTTGAACTTTTGCGTGAGAAACTCACCATCTCACCTTCAGTTTGAAGATTTATTTATTCATTTGCTGTATGTAGTCCTGGAGATGGTGCCCAGGGCCTCATGTGTGGAGCAGGCGCCTTTATCATGGGGCTATATCCCTAACCCAAGTTTAGCCATCAAAAACAAATCATTTGTTGAAGGCACAGCAGCTAATCTCCTGAGGCTTTGCCCTGTTTTCCTAATCTCTTCCTCCTGGTTCTCCTCTTCCCCTCACCCCTCCTTCTTCTCCCACCCCCTGGTGCCAGCAACGTTGGCTTTTATAACCTTGTGGGAATTGAACAAATGTTTCTGCTTAGTCGTTATCTCCTTGGCTGCTTTCCTTAACTTTTGTCTGCACTTTTTTTTTTTGGTTAACTGAACTACAGTTGTTTAGATTTGGGATAAAGGGGAGAATATTGTAATTCTTTTTTCTTAAGAGATTTTTTTTTTCTTTCAGCTCCTGTTGAACAGAGCAAAAAAAAGTTTCCCTCCATCTCTCTCCCTGCCCCCTTCTCTTTCTGCCTCTGCACCCACCCCTCTGCCAGGACAGTGTGTAATTAAGCAAAATATATGACCATTCTTTTCTCCAACAAACATTTACAGAGTCACTGTGATAGGGCTGGGGGTGGGCTCTTGTATCTGGTACCCAGACACTGAGTATATAAGAAATGGTTCCTGTTGTTTGTGATTTGATTATAGAAAAGTAAAGTATAGACGTGAATCTGTTGAGACTAACTAAGAGATGTCTGGAGTCTTTTCAATATCCACATAGCAACTGTGAATACATTAACCGTTCTTCAGTCCTGCAAACAGTGAAATCATTTCTTTGTGGTAACTTTGGGACATACTTTTTCATTTTGGGTAAAAGAAATAGATTCAGATTCAACCAATCTTATCGCAAATATTTGCAAAATTGACATCTTTATTAAACATATATAGACTTTCCTTTGTATGAAAACTACATAGCATTCACATGATTTTGAATATCATAAGTAATTTGAGATTTACATTCAATATGTGTAGATTATATGTGAACACCATGTCCTTTAACATGGAAGACTTGATCATCTATGACTTTTGCTCTCTATAGGTAGATCCTGCCTATCTTTCTCCTTTTTATCTAGTCAATATAATTGTATGTATCTATAGTGTACAGCATGGACCATTGATACATATGTATATGATGTGTGAAGATATTTTCTATAAATTAAATGCAATTTATAGGATTTATAGATGTCTAAGTTTACCTTTCTTCTTCTTCTTTTTTAAAATTTACCTTTCTTATTCTCTTTTCTTGAGACAGGTCCACACTATGTAGCTGTGGCTAGCCTGGAGCTCACTGTGATCGGCTGGCCCGAACACACAGAGATCCACCTGCCTCTGCCTCTGAGTGCTGGGATTAAAGGCGTGGCTAAATTTATTGTTCTGTTATTGTTTAGAGTTTAAACAATATTTAATCCGTTATTGTTTAAAGTGGACGACCAGCCTCCCTTCCTGTGATTTAGATTTAGAACATTTTCTGCTGGGTGGACGACCAGCCTCCCTTCCTGTGATTTAGATTTAAAACATTTTCTGATGGCAGATTTAGGCCCCCAAATTACTTAACTTTGATCCATTTTGAATTACAATTGGTCATGGGTGATGGAGCCCAGAAGCGGTCTAGCATTTAATGCTAGCTTGATAAACATTTGATCCTTTTTAGGGCTACCCTCTGAAATCTTGGAGAATCCTTCTGTTTGTGGAATGTGCTAGACTAGTGGTTTTCATTCTCCCCAGGGAATTTGCCACACAGGGGTCACCGGACAATGCCCAGGAGATTTTTTTTTTTTTTTTTGCCAGATGCACTTCCTGGAATCTAGTCACTAGAGGCCAGGGATGTTGCTTAAATATCCTAGAACTCACAAGGCAGAACCCCAGCATCGATGCGTCCAGCCTGAAGTCTCAGTAATGCTGAGGTTGATGTAATTTCCTCTGCAAACACAGGAACACATCATTCCAGGAGGAGAAAGGACAATAGCAGTGTGTTCATGTGACCCTGTAGAGTACTTGGCTGAGCTCATTTGATTAGACTTCAAAGTGGCTAGTTCCTGCCCACCAAACTGAATAATTAGAATAGCAGCTTGTGTTTATGGCCCTCTGTTCCAGGTACTTGCATACATTACATATTTCTCTTCTTTGGTAAAGGAAGGACTGGGTTCAGAGAGGGACTATAAGTTCCCTTGGGTCTCACTGCTGGTTAGCCTTGGAAGACAAAAATCTGAAATCTATGGTCTCCCTTGTGGTGGGCATCATTCAAAAATATTAACTGACACAATTTTGAAATGCTGTTCAAGTTCATCAGTATATGTAGACTTTCTGATTTGCAAGTTCTTTATAATAAAAATGCAGTGTGATATTGGAAAGAATGAAAATTGCTGTATGTCCTAAGTACCATTGAGCTTACTTGACGTTAATTAAAGCCAGGAATGATAAATTTGGCCAGGCTTGGAGTAAGGGAGGAGGGAAAGGGGGATAGGGAACTAACTTTAATGATTTCTACCTCGTTTCAGGAAATACGCTAGTTGGGTTGACACACCCGATCTGGTTTGCTCCTCTTACTTAGTTCTAAAGAGTCATGCATGTTTCCTAGTCTGAGTCTGGGGCCAGGCCTGGGGTTGTGCCCCTTTAATCCCAGCACTTATGATGCAGAGACAGGCAGAGCTCTGAGTTTCAGGCTAGCCTGACTAGGGCAGCATAGAGAAACTTACTCTTGAAAACAATATAAACAAAGCACAACAACAACAACAAAAGAGTTTCCAGACTGAACAACTGATAAGAGACAGAGTTGAGATTGGAGTTGAAAAACAAAAAAATAAAAATTAAAAAAAACAAAAAAAAAAAAAAAAAAAAAGAGAGAGATTGGAGTTGAGGCTCCATGGCTAAGCTGCTGTCCCTGCCAGGAAGGCTGGTGTTGAGTTGACATGGGGGGGAGGAGGGAAGGGGGAGAAATCAGTTGGTCCTGGATAAGAAGTAATTTTAGAGAATATGTGTGTTGCCAATGGATTTTGCTGTGAATATCCAGGAAGGCTGGTGTTGAGTTGATGTACCTGGGAGAGAGAGAGCGAGAGAGAGAGCGAGAGAGCGAGAGAGAGAGAGAGAGAGGGAGAGAGAGATCAGTTGGTCCTGGATAAGAAGTAATTTTAGAGAATATGTGTGTTGCCAATGGATTTTGCTGTGAATATCTGGTCTTTCTTCAGCTGATGAGAATTGAATTCAATGCAGAGTTTGTTTCTTCTCCAAAGGAACTGCCGTGTTTATTTTGGAGAACTTTATTCTCTTTATTTACCTGAAATTTTAAGGAAGATAATCACAAACCTGAGCATCATCTGCTTCGGCAGCCAGCCAGGCACTTTCCCTTCCTTATACGACTCAGTAATGGCAGAATCTAGTTTTCTCTTTTTATACCATTTGGATACTCACACTTGCTATGGAAGTTGTTTTTATAATAAACATTAGATTCATACTTGTGTTTTCCATTTGGGGATATGTTGTTTTGAGAGCCAAATATTTATCTTAACTTTTGATGTGTTTTGTTTTAGAGCACACAAAGAGAGATTTTAAAGAACTAGCTCAATAACAATCATATTTTGTCTGGAAAGCAGGTGTGTGTGTGTGTGCGTGCGTGCATGTATCTGTGTGAGAGAGGAGGGAGGAGAGAGTGAGGGAGATGGAAGGGAGCAGAAAAGGGTCCTTGAGTTTCAGTTCATTTACTTTAAGTTGGAAAGGAATTTTAATCATGATTCTCCAGGGCAAGAGTGCTTGGGGGGAAAAGAGCCGTAATTTAGATAAAATACATGTTTTGATTTCTATATAGGACTGTCAGTCATAATTGTGATTACGATAATAATGTCCTGATTCTGACCACAGCAGTCAGCCAAGTGCTAATCACCCACTTCGTGCAGGCATGCATGGTGACACTGCCTGGTGTTGCTCCCCCCTCCCTGATTGCGATTCAGTTTAGTCTTAGCTGTGTGGGGTATGGAACCGGCCCTTTTGCATGCTAGGCTAGTGCACTACTATGGACCTGCATTCCCCAGACTAATCCCACTAAGTTCAGATAAATGGGAGATCTGGTAATACTTGTAAGAATGCAGAATCCTTTCTGTAATTTATATCTTTCAGTGATAAGGTTAGTACTTTTCTGTTCTACAGAAAGGCCTTGGGAAGAAAATGAAAAGCACATGTGATCTACCATCTAGACCAGTGGTTCTCAACCTGCCTAAGGCTGTGACCCTTTAATGCAGTTCCTTGTGTTGTGGTGAACCCTCAACCATAACGTTATTTCATTGCTTCCGTAACCATAATTTTGCTATTGCTGTGAATTGCAATGTAAATTCTCTGATTTGCAACCGTCACTGGGGTTGTGATCCACAGATCGAGAACTGCTGATCTAGAAGTTGGTGACAACTACGTTTTTATGAATCTTTTAAAGATGCAGTCAATTTTTTCAGGACTCAAGGCCATTACAAAGTTGCCCATTTAAAACCTCTCTCAGGTTGTGTATGCTCTCAAAAGATTGAGTTACTGCTGCGCCGCTGGCCAGTCACAAGCACATTGCAGGTGGTGGGGGAAGCTGCTGGGAGTTGGTCTTGTCATCTGGCCTGCTCCTGTCCACTCTATAAAGAAGGTAAGAATGACTCACACAAGTTTCTCTTCCACCTGCCTGATGAGGAAGGATTTCAGTATCAGAAATTGACCCCTCGCCCTTCTTTTTACAGGTGTGGGGAAAATGAGGCTCAGTTAATAACGAAATTCTGACTTGGATTCTTGTTTTTTCTAAATTGAATTGAAATTTTTTGTGGCCTGCCCCTCAATATGTCAGGTTTTGGGGCAGGTGTGATAGTTTTATGGTAAAGAAAGGGCTTGCTATGGAAGCTCAAGGTCCTGACTTCCATCCTAGCTCTGGGAGGAGTGCTTGTAGTCTCAACGTCTAGGAAGAGGACACAAGGGTATCCTGAAGGGCTCACTGGCCAAGAAGCCTTGCCTGCCCGGCTAGACCCAGGCACATCAAGTATGCCAGTGAGTATAAAAATGAAAGGCAACTTTAAGACTCGTTGGATGTCGTAGCCTGGAAAACCACAATTAAGGTTCTCCATGAAAAATGTTTTTTTTTTCTTTTATAAAATGAGACATCTATTTTAATTGTAACTTTCTAATTGTTTTAGATCCAGGTAGGAAATTAAATTATAGTAGATTCTGGCACTATAGTCATTAACGGATACACTTTATTTTAATCTGACACTAAAAAAAATTGCTCATGGTGGGGCTGGAAAGAGAGCTCAGTGGATATGAATGCTCGCTGCTCTTGCAGAGGACCTGGGATTGGTTCCAAGCACCGATGTGGTCACTCATAATTATCCGTAATTGCAGTCCCTGGGGATTAGATGCCCTCTTGTGGCCTCCCCAGGCACAAAGCACTTATGTAGTGCGTATACATTCAGGTGAGACAGTCATATACGTGAAGGAAAAATTAATCTTATCAAAAATAAGTAAGTTCTTGGGCCTGGAAAGATTGTTCAGCAGTTAAGAGTACTTGTAGTTTTACCAGCAGGTCTGGGTTCAATTCCTAGCACTGATGTCAGGCAGCTGGCTTAGAACCACCTCCAATTCCAGCTCCGTGGGATTCAAAGCTTCCAGCAATAGATACTCTGGGATCTGTGGCCACCTACAGTCAAATTCATGTGCTCATACATCCCCTCCCCCAGAGACACACCGAGAGGGGGAGAGACAGACAGACACAGAGAGAGAGAGAGAGACAGAGAGAGTCAGAGACAGAGAGTTCTTTAGAGTCCCTTGCTTTTCTCCTGGAGGAAGACTTTTTTCCGTAGCTATGTGGGTCTGTATGCCTGCTGCACGTCTTTTTACCCTCAGGGTGACTTGTCAGCTCATCTCACTGTGCCCACTTCCCTTTCCTCAGTATCATGCCTGTAGCACATTTGCCAGCCACTACTTCCGGCTTTCTCTTATCCATTAGTTACCACAGTTGGACATATACTAGATAGACTGGGCTGGGTCCAGTCTCCACTTTGGGTCAGTTTCTGCACTTTGGATGATTTTCGGGGTAGCGGTAAGGTGAGAAGATGTGGTGTCACCAAATATAGAAATCCCAGTGACATAATAAAGTAAACCGAAAAAGGAGAGATACATATATATGTCAACTTGGAAATGCAAAGTAATTTTTCTTTGTAGCTAGGGTACCAGCTATAAAGGGTTTGCAGTGATGCATGTGGGTACTTACTGCTGAGGACTGAGTGGAACGAAGGAGAAAATTGTCCCTTTGACTAGGGGAGTATTTTCAAGTAGCCTTTGCTCTGGCTCATCACTGTGTCTGGTAGTGGATATGGTACATCACTGTTCAGTGATCAGCAACTTGTAGGGTTTGAAAGTACAATGAGTCTGTCATCTGAGAGTGGATTTCCTTCCAATTTAAGCTATCAAGACATACTGTCTTCTGAACTAAGATAGATATAAAATATACGGACGTGAGAGTCATGAGGACTTTTTGGAAATGCAGTGCAACCTAAATAAAAGGGCAGAAATCGAAATGAATCTTCATCTCTTCACTGCTTGTCAAAGTTATGTTTTATTTGCCCACGCAAAATCTGGCATGTATATTCTAAGATACGGTTGTTCACAGGACACTCTAATGAAAGGAATTTATAGTATCCATGAGGTTGTATTTTTAAAAAGATTTATTTATTTATTATATGTAAGTACACTGTGGCTGTCTTCAGACACTTTTTCTGTTCCCTCCAGCCCCGCTTGCTCCAGTCCCACTCGCTCTTGCCCGGCTCGCTGTAGCTGTCTTCAGACACCCCAGAAGAGGGCATCAGATCCCATTACAGATGGTCGTTAGCCACCCTGTGGTTGCTGGGATTTGAACTCAGGACCTCTGGAAGAGCAGTTGGTGCTTTTAACCACTGAGCCCTCTCTCCAGCCCCGAGGTTGTATTTATTTATTTATTTATTTATTTAGACGGGGTGTCACTGTGAAGCACAGGCCTTGGCAGTCACTGCAGTCCTTTGGCCACAACTTCTCTGTTGTTGGGAAGTTGAGCATAAGCTACCTGGAGCCACATGGTTTTCAATGTAGTTTTTCTTAAAGAATGGTAGCAGGGAATGCAGAAGTTTTGTTGAAAGAATTACTTTGATGAAGAGGTATAATACTAACTGTGCTTATGAGTTGTCATTCACTGCAGCTTCAGAGGCTGGTTAAGGCTGTGGGCTCCTGTTCAGTGTGAGGTGTACAATCTGTTAGGAAGACTTTAAGGGTTGGCTTGTCAGCAAACTGAGTTCACTGGTTCTCTACACACCATTCCTGTTTGTGGAGCTGATAGCTGGCATCTGCCTGTGAGTGTAACCACTTTCATGTGGCTGGGGAGGGGATGCTGGAGTGAATTTCTCTCCAGGCTTGTCAGAAATCTGGAGAGAGGGGGAGAAGAAGGGGAGGGGGAAATAGGGAGAGGGACATAAATTATAAAGTTCATGATTTTTGAATGAACAAAATGTCAACCATATATATATATTTATATATATACAAATCTATCTATATCTATATCTATCTCTCTCACTTGAGAGAGAAAGAGAGGGAGGGGGGAGCAAGAACCCTGTTCAGAGAAGTTTCAGATGCTAGACCAAGTCCCTTCTATGCCAGAAGAGATTCAGACTCTTTGAGAGAAAGAACTGAGAAGGAATTTTCCAATGTAGCAAATACATCACACTAAGGAAAGAAACAAAGGTATCTACCTGTGAAACTACTGTTATTGTCAGGGTATGTATTCCCCCCCAACGTTCTCTTGTGGCCCTTTTGCCTAGTGATGTGCATTTGTGCAAGAGCCCTTTGCGAACTAGCTTTATTAGTTTGTAGATCCTCCTCTATAAAACCAAGCCAAACCTGGATTCGTATCCAAGATGCAGTCTCGTTTTCTGTATTTAAAGCAAAGTAAAATTTCAGAGGAATGCTAGGTGTGACTTTTCTGAAACCTTTTCCTGGTCACCTCTCAGTATAGTTTCATTACATATTTGGACTGAAGGCAAATTACAACCAAACGAGAAGCAATTGTGTTAACTAGAGCCGTGTATATTTTTACGTAGATATCCTGAAAAGTCAAATGCTCAAGAACAGGAAAAGTGAGCTGGGGCTGGGGCTCCTTAGGAGAGCATGTACTTCAGATTAACAAAGCTTCCAGTTCAACCCCCAACACTGCCGAACAGAAACAAACAAAAACCCCAGGAAATGAAACTATTGAAATTTTGCCTCAAAGTTAATGGTGAAACAAAAAGAGAGAAATAAAATAAAAGATGTTTATTTATATACAGTTATGTTATTAAATGATAGGTATATTTTCTGAAAAACTTGTCAGGACATTTTTTTATTGTACAAACATGAGAATATACTTGTACAAACCTAGATGGTGTGGCCTACTATCCGTCTGCAGTGTATGGTACAGCCTATTGTTAATAACTAATAACTTTAATGCTAATAGCCATAGCATTTTATACTGAATATTGAAGGCAATTGAAACAAAATGGTAGGTACTTGTCTGTCTAAATAAAAATGGTGCAGAAGCGGCTGGGGCAATAGGTAGTTTAGTTGGTGGCATACTTGCTGTATAGCATGAAGATCGGAGTTTGGATAACCAACACCTATTTTTTCTTACTAAAAGAACCGAGTATGGGACCCATACTTGCGATTCCAGCACTAGGGCCAGGGGAGGAGGTAAGACAGACCAGTCCCTAGGGCTTGCCGGCCATGCAGTCGAGCTGAATCAGTGAGATGCTTGTTCTCTGATCTCTGTGCATGTACACACACTCAGCACAGAGAAATTCAGTCTGAGGACTTTTTGCAGCTCAGTGATAATCAGGGTTGAATCATATAATGTCGTTGATGGAGATGTAAAATGCCGAATGGTAGCAACGCCTGTATCTTCAGGTACACACTGATAGACACACACAGTCAGCTTAAAAGGAATAACCCATGAACCTTCCAACAGACTTGGGACTGATTTGGGGCTTTCTGTGCATACACCACATATCCTGTTTACACACTTATGTGTAGAACAGGCTTTTAGTATATTTAGTTGTCATTTCTCATCTGTATTATTGAATTAAGTGACTAATTCTTTGGGGAAGTTAGGAGCTACTGTGGCCAGCTGCAATCCATCCCTTTCTCTTTTACTGTCAGAAGAATTCAAAAGTCAGGAAGTGTTTTGCTGCCACTCTATTGATAGTTGTGACCCTGGTCTGTGCCCGCTCCCCTGCCACTCCTGTTTTGCCCTGTGGTTGCCCTCTCTGTCTTCCTTCCTGGTTTTCTCTTTATGTGTCTTTCCTGTCTCCTCATGCTATGTCTTCTGTGCTGCCTCTGCTGTCTCTTTAAAAAAAAGCCATTTCATAAATGTCTTCGGATAGAGTGGTCAGCAAACAGGAATTCGAGCATCTTTGGGACAGTGTTTCCGACTTTTCATTTCGTGATCCAATAAAACTTTGAGTTTGGAGCCACACTGGAAGTTGGGGAGTCGTGAAAGGCTGATATTTATGGGCCAAAACAATGTGTTTCCTGGGCTACTTTATACAACAGTCTTTGAACAATGAATCAGTAAAACTAAAGAAAGGGTTTATGATATTCCTGTGATGCTTCCTTTAACAATGCTTAAATAGTTAACGCTTGACGTATGCACATTTGGTGTTCTTCAGAGTGTACTGAAAAGATATTACCCATCCCCAACATTTGTCAAAGCCTACAAAATGCATGGCACAAAGGAACCCTACCCCTAGAATGTGTGTACATGCGTATGACTTATGTGTGTATTTTAAACCATAGTCTTCACAATACCTAAGGTAATATAAATGATCGCTGCCCATTGTTATATTTGGCGTAATTATAAGAGAAAAATGTACAGACTCCACATGCATGCAGTGTTCTCTCCTGAACATTTTCTATACAAAGTTGGTTGAATCCATGTATGCATAACCTGTGAACATGGAGGGTTGGCTTTATCTGGAATGATTGGGGATATCAGCCCTGGTTACAGGGCAGGTATATGTGGCATCTTCTAGTCCCCTTGCCAGTTACTCTCTTGCTTCTTGCCATCTCTAGTTTCCCCTTCCCTTTATTTCCTTCTTATTCTTAGTTCTTTTAGGATTATCTTTTAAAGGAGGGCCCCTGCATGACATAAAGATTGGCCAGCAGACCAAAACCATCAGCGCACTGTACTGAAATTATATAAATTTCGTACACCCAGAACTTTATTGCTGTAGTACTTTCTTCAGAATAAAATGGTCGGCAAGGTTTTCTGACAGGAAATCTGAAAGCAGAAATTGTGTCACCTTGTGAACTTAGTTATCAAGTGCGCCATGTTTCAGACCCACATTCATTTTCTTTACATGTTTGTCATTGTTCCTGCAGCAGATAGTGGTGGCACACACGTGGCTACAAAGGCTGTGAAGGGGCCTGGTACATCAGAAAGGGAAACCAGCAAATGCTTAGTCAGTGCTTAATCTCAAACACATACACATGGCGGGGGAGGGGGGGAATGGGCTGTGGAGACCAGTAAAATCAATCTCCGGGTAAGGAATGGTCGCTATAATTGGAGATGCTGTTAGCAACGCAAGGATGTGGTAGAAAGAGAATTAAACTGGGCAGGGCAGGACAGGGAGTGGGGAGAGCGAGGAATTTTGAAAGCTACCCTGAGGATCATTTGATTCTCTGGGAAGATAATTCCTCCACTGAGGCTTTGCTTTATAAAAAGACAATCTACTGGATTGTCTAAGCCAAATGTGGATATTTCAGAGGATGCTACATTCTCTTTTGTCCAAATGAGATGCACAAAGCTAAATATCCTTAAGTGTTCCAGTATTGGGACACTTCTTATTTCAGATTAGGGATTCTTATGTGACAAAGTCTACAAAAATATTACAGAATCTAGGAGAAAAAAAAAACCTAAGTCTGAAATACCAGTAGTTTAAGATTTCAGGGAAGGGGCTGGGCATGGCAGCACATGTTTTGTTTTGTTTTTCTCCCAGAACTAGGGAGGTAGAGGTTGGTTGGCAGATCTACCTTTGGTCTACATAGTGAGTTCCAGGACAGTCAAGGCTACATAGGCAGACCCTGTCAAAAATTTTTTCCATAGAATCTGTAGCTCTATAATTACTATTTGCTTTTTAATTACTGTTTGTTGTGTGGTATATTTATTTATATCATATAATTGTACTGATTATAACTACACATCAGTGCTTCTGTGTGGAATCCTTGGACTCGGAGCACCGAGCATCACCTAGATTCTAGGTCCTAGAACCTTGCTACAAATTCAAGTTCATGAGCTCTGCCCAAGCTGCCTGTATCAAAAGTGCTGGGAATGGGGCTCTGCCACCTGTTAGAGAAAGGGTCCACATTAGGTAATCAGATATCCACCACTATGTGCTATCTGAAGTTGGGACAGTGATTTTCAACTTTGGCTACATCAAAGATTCATCTCTGGTAACTTTGTCGGATGTGCTGTATCATTCTGTGGTGCTATACGAGAATACCCAAGCCTGGGTGGCTTAAAAAGAGCAGACGTTTATTTCTGACCATTCTGGAGGCTGAGCAGTTCATAATGAAGGTGGCAGCAGATTTATTGTCTGGTGAGGACTGCTTGCCACTTTCAACATGGTGCCTTGATGCCTCTGGAATGAAGGAAAGATGTTTGCATTACATGAATGATGGTGGAAGGCCTAGAGGTGAACTCTGTCAGCCCTTTTGTAAGAGACCTGAATCTGACTCACCGAGGTTTCATCCTTCATGCCTAAGCCACCTCAAGAACTTACCTACGTCTTAATGTTGTATTGTTGCTTATGTTTAAAAATAAGGTTCAGAGAATATGGAAATAGTCACATTCTTGCACCAAGGAAGGCCACGAGAGCTGATAGAGGAAAGAGAGGAAGGGAAGCTCATGGCCTATTTATAGCACTGGAAAGCTGTGCTCCCTGGCGAAGGCACCACATGAGGGGAAAGGCAGAAAGGCTAGGGCCTCAACACTGCAGTGGAAGCTTTTTTTGTAAGGTCCTTAATTTCATCCAAGAGGGAGGAGTGTTGATGCTCTGATCCCTTAAAGGGTCTACCTAGTAATAAATGTCACACTGGCCATTACGTTTCACCATCTGAATCTTGGAGGGAGCGCATTCAAACCATAGCAAGTAGCTATATATCACTAGTCTCTCTGGCTCCCCAAGTGTAACCAGTTTTGAGGGTCATTGGTTTAGAGGGGAGTGACACCTTGTGGTTCCTTATTGGAGGTAATGAGGTAGCCAAAGCTGGGGCTGTGAAAAGTGGGCCAGAGTCCCAGTGAAATAACTTGTGTTTTATGGTAAAGACCTTGGCTCTTACATCATGGCAGAGGAAGATTATTTTAGAGAAAGGGTATAAAACATGTGAGGTGATCTATTGGAAAGATTATTCTAACAGCTACATGAAGAAGAGGTTTTGCCCAACATTTAAAAGTCTGATGAGGAGCTAGAGAAACAGTTCAGTGGTTACCAGGACTGGGTGGTCTTGCAGAACCTGGGTGTAATTCCTAGCACATACATGGGAGCTCACAGCCACCTGGGACTCCAGTCCCAGGGGCTCTGACATGCTCTTCTTGTCATCATGGCCCCAGGCACACAGGTGGTTCAGAGGCATGTGTGTACACAAAACACAGAGACACATAAAATTTTTAAAAAGGTTAAAAGTCAGATGATGTAATCAGTCTGCAGTTAACAGACAGCTTGGATGGTGGAGATGGTAAGGAGGAAAAAGTGTGAACATTTGTTCGTGAAGAATGGGCAGGGTTCAGTGGTGGTCGTGGTCAGGCGTCCAGGAGGACCAGCTCTGGTACAGCTGTCAGAATTGTCACATGGGCTCTCTCCAGGCCTCTGTCCTTCATGGCTTTCATTTAGCTCTAAATTGGGGAGTGGTCTACAGAGAGTTATATAAAAATAGAAATTAAACCCATAGTCACCATGACAGAGTGGGAAAATGCTGCTGGGTTGTTTTTTTTTTTTTTTTTTTTTTTTTTAATGAAAGAATGCTTGGAGTTATGGGAAAGTTGTAAACTTGGCAACGACTAATTCAAGCCTCTCTCAGTCAATTAAGTGAATTTTTATTTTATCATTTGTTTTATTTGGGAGCCACTGTAATGGTCATTGAAAGAACTTCTCTATCTTCTTATTTTTAAAACACTGTAATGGTCATTGGAAGAACTTCTCTCTATCTTCTTATTTTTAAAACACAACAAAAATATCATCGAACATTAGGGCAGAGGGCAAGGATGTCAAGGTTTTACCTTTTGACTTTAGCAAATATCTGTCACTCCATTTTTCTTGCTGGATTTCGTCATTCGACGCGTGCCTTTGCATGCATTCTTTTGCCAGTGCCTAATAGGTCTAGTTTCCTATCTTCTATTTTAATGGCTCTTGGAATTTGTAAATATTATTCATACTTTGACATTGCAATAAAAATGGACAAATATATTTTCTTATTCTCTCTTTTGGCCAGAGGTCCCTGAAACTTGTGTGACGCCATGAGTGTGGAAAGAGCTTCTCCATCTTTAGTCTTGGAGTCTGGAATGGCAAGGGGATTGGTTCTTTTCACTTCTGCACATTTTGCTGGTTTAGAGGAAAGACACATCTCTAAACTGCATTGAAAACCTATTAAAACAGGTTCACACGTATTCAAATGGAAAGCTTAAAAATGCTCGTTGCTCTAACTTTGGGAAATCTGTGCACTTTTTTAGTTTTTGAATGAAATCAAATCTGTAGAAAAATCTGGACTGATTGCAGCTTTACATATGTAGCACATATAGAGCAGATGTCTTTAAAGACGACAACTGATTTTCCCCAAACCTGTGTAATGGTGATGTCTTCAAATGGCGAAGAGTACTTAAATAAATGTAGAAAGATTAATGAGATAGTTCAGTGGATAAAGTGCTTGCCACACTAGCATGGTGACCCATGTGAAAAATCTAGGCAGGGCTACAAGTCTGTAATCCCAGCGCTAGGGAGAAAATTGTATGTAATTCTTTTCTAGAGTATGAGAGCATATTATCAGATATACTATATACTAATTGTCTTTAACAAAACTTAAGCTGTGGTACATTTATCTGACTGAGACATACTTCAAAAGTTGCTTTGCTTATTAATGCTTACTGAATAACTGGTTATGTTGCAGGTCTTATGTTCAAATGATTGAAATACGGCATCTCATATCCGAATCATTTATTCTTAATAAATTATTTTCAGTTCTTCTAGAAGGAGCCAGCAGATATTTCAGCTATATTTATTATTGCATTTTGTGGCAACATTGAAAGTATGTTTTGAATGGCACATATGCCAGTGTTTCAGAAACATTAGTACAAGTAGGGAAATAGGCAACAGAAGGGAGAACAAGAAGTCTGAGCTGCTGGATACCATGACAAATATTTCTAATTAAGGAGATATTCGGGTTCACTCCTCTTTGATTTCTTAGGTGGCAAAGAATATCCTGAAGAACATGATTAAGGGATGGTTGCCATGACAATTATAGCCAGAGCATCTGAAAGGAAACAGTGAATCCATGGAGATCGTCCATTTTGATTGATTCATCTGGTCACTTAAGTTCATTTCAACAGCCATTGCCTCTGCATTTTATTTTATTTTTTTCACGTAATTCACTAAATTGATTAGCAACTTGGGGATCCTTTAAGCTTGGCTGAAAGTAATGATAGAGTCATCAATGTCTATGACCACAGTACTTTTGTTAAACCCCAGTGCCTTTAACATCACGAAAATGACCTGTCTGGCTCATTCCAGAATAACAAAATGGCGTTTCTAATTTGATTTACTAATTTGTCAGAATAAGATAAGATTAGCATGATTTATTTGGAAGTATACCCTAAGATATTTCAGTCTTGCTTTAGATTACTTTGGTATTATCACATTTGCCCAGTGTTAGGCTGTCCCCTTGTTTTTTGTTTTGTTTCGTTTTTGTTTGTTTGTTTTGTACAATATTGTTGACACAGTGTTATATCTGATCAAAGCCACAGTTATATTTTACATGTTGAAAAGTGCACACAGGTAATAGGACCCCAAATGATGTGCAGTGGGTACAGAGAAGAAAGTGAAATGAAGACACAGATGCAGTTCAAGTCTCACTGTAAATTTTCTCCTAGTCACTGATGAGGAAACTGAATTATGGCAGAGAAAATAGCTCCCTCGGGCTCAGTTGGCCTCCAGTGTGTGAGCCTTGCCTCTTCAGTCTGAGCCTTTCTCTCTTCTGCCCTCTGGAGGTTGTCTGAGAACATTAGCTACGATGCGGAGACTTCTGAAATGGGTAGCCTGGTCTGCTACTAGAAGTCTTTCAGCACCTTCCAACTGGTAGCTTCTTCCTACCCAGCAAGACGTTGAATAGGTAGTGAGCAGGCAGAAAAGGCATTTGTAGGGCCAAGATCTTAGGGGGGAAGCTACCTGAGTTTTCCAGTAGAGAACCAGATTCCTTGTGAGTAGAACCTAGTATAAATTGCTTCTATCTCCAGGAATAATCAGTTTTGGAAAGAGAAGGCTATGCAAGCTAGAGTGTGAGGAAGTGAGGTTTGAAATTAAAGTTGGTTGAGTCTAATGAATATATTTGGTGTCAAGTATCTGCGGGAGTGTAAAAACAGTTATCCACGTCCATAGCATTTTAACTGCTTGTCTGCTGTAAGAAGTGGTGGTTGTGTATCTAATATCCTGCCAGTAACAGCTGTGCGCATCAGATGTCTTTGTGACTTGCCTATTGCTAGGAAGTTCAGGGAGGGGAGGTTGGGCAGCTAATGTAAGGTGGAGCCAGTGTTTCACCCCACCCTGTGTGCATCTGGCAGCCTGTGTGTAAACCAGCTGTATCGCGCCGTGTTCTCTCACAGCTGCATGAACGGGTGCGGCACCTTCTGGGAGCAGCGAGTTCCATGTGAGTTGCCATAGGTGGGAGATCTTTGTATCCGTGTGCCATGCAACCTACCTGGAAAGAGGAAAGAAGGGCTTTGTGTTTGCCCTCACGAAACATTGAAAGTAGCACGAACAAAATGAAGCATGAAATCAAGAACAATGATGTAGCATTGGAGAATATTTCCTCCTGGCAGGTGGGAAGGGGAGCAAACGATAGGCCTTTGAGGGTGCTTCTGGACAATGCTCTTTCCCACTGACACAGAATGATGTCGCCAACAACAAAAAGTCCTCTTTTTGGAGTTATTATTTTTTTTTTTAATTTCTGAAATACTTTGATCTCTTATTTTTAACTTTTTTATACAAATACATTTCTTTATTTTTTTACATCCTAACCTCAGTTGCCCCTCCCCCTCTCCCCCTCATTCCCTCTCTCCACTTCCCCTCTGCCCTCCTTATCCATTGTTCCTCCATTTCTCTTCAGAAAATGGCAGGCCTCCCATGGATATCAACCAAACATGGTGTATCAACTTGCAATAAGACTAATCAGTTTCTTTCCTATTAATGCTGGACCAAGCAACCCAGTAGGAGGAAAGGATCCCTCAAGGATGTAAAAGTGTCAGAGACAGCCCCTGCTCCCACTGTTCGTAATCCCACAAGAAGACTGATACACAACCATAACATCAATGTAGAGGACCTAGGTCAGACCCATACAGGCTTCCCGGTTGTTAGTTCAGTCTCTGTGAGCCCCATGTGAGCCTAGGTTGAAGAACCCCGTCCTTTTAGTCAACAGTTTGTCCATTTGGACTTCAGAATAGTTGTCCTTATCTAAGAAAGTCATCCTTAAGATTTCATAAACAGATGAATCTGTTAGTATGTAAAATGAACTACACCGGCTCCTGTCTGGCACACACACAAAATTCAATCTGTAGTCACTGCCTGTTTGATAACCAACCTGGAAGTGGTGGGGGGGTACAGGAGGGATTCCAAGCCTTGGTTTATGTTTGTCGTATTCTCATTGTAACTCCCTGACAGCCTGTTCTGAGTGTGGGAACAAAACAGTTGGCAGCCGATTGTGGTGACACATACCTGTGATGCCAACAGTGGGGGAGGTGGAAGCAGGGGATCCTCAATTGGAAGCTAGCATGGATCACACAGTGAGATCCTTTCTCAAATAAACAAAGCCTGAACAGGGACCTCCTTGGGGAGCTGTCATTTTACCAGTTTCCCTTTGCAAGTGATATAAAGTAGAAAATAGAGATGTGCATGGGCTCATGGGGCAGCTGCCAGTGTGTGGGGAGGACACTGTTGTGCGTTTGTGTCATGGATAGCAGCAGCCAGGGGACACCTGTTTCTTAGTACCACAGCACCATCCACGCAGGGAAAAGCCCGCAAAGTAGCCCGCATCCTAATCGTGGTGTGGGTGGGAGATTACCTCATCTCCATGGCAACAGCTAACTATTCCTCGGGTGACTTGTGGTTTACACTCTGGATGGATCAGAGCCCTCCTGTGGCAGAATATTCTAAAGCTGCTAAAAGAGAAAGGTTCAACTAATAAATCTCTTCTAAATGACTGAATCATTTGTTTTGATTACCAGAGTGATTGCCAAATGTTAATTTAAAACTGAAATAGGCCCTGAGCTCACTTCCCTAACAATGCCGAGAGTTTGAGCTAATACAGCTGATAATGAGGGAGCCAGATCCACTGCCCGGGCTAGTGTGTTATATGATAAACAGACATTTGGAGAAGTATGCAGAGCATCTTTGTAAATACAAAGGAGAATGGGTTACTATGAGTCTTTTCATAGGAAAATAATAGTTTTATTCTGACTTTTCTTCTAAAAAGGCAATTTTGCTATTTTTTCTCCAATTTAGGCAACTGGTAGCTGTTCTTAGCTGTGCCCAGCCCTTCGGGAACACATCCTGTGTGAGGTGAGAGTTATTAATTGCTATGGATTCTTATGCTGATCTGTTAACTTTCCAATTTGTAGCATTCTACAAAGAGTTTTATTTCTTTGAGAAGTTTAAGAAGATTTATTTTAATGGGCCTGACCAATAGCACTGCTTACCCGAAATATTAGCTCTCTGGGGGAATGCCTTTTCGAGCAAAAGTTTCATTTGCTTTGAATTTGGGAGCGTAAAAGTGAAAGTGGCAGATGCCACAGAACTGTTGGAAGATTTGCGTGGGATGAAAGAGCAGCTCCGGCTGCAGTGTGAACAGTAGGGAGCCGAAAAGTTGCATGGAGCAACCACGGCTATGAGTGGAAGGGGTCTCTTCATGGTGACTGGGGAAGTTGATGCCAACCAAGGGCATCAAGCCCGAAGACACTTCCTGTCCTGGGTGAAAGGTGTCAGGTCGTTGTCAAACCTGGTGGTAGGAACACCACAGAGTGTTTCTTCTGGGTCGCAATAGCCTGAGCCAATGTGCTTTTTTTAAATTTGCCTTCAAGTTCAGAAGCAGCCATGCTCTATTGGTGCATGTAGCCACACTGGACATTCATCTACTATATACATTGGCAAGATATCCTCTGCTTCCTTCAACTGGGGGCTAATTTATGCTCTGTGATAATTCAGGCTTCCTTATTTCCCCTTGAGAGACAGGACATCCACCTGTAAAAATAACTGGAAACATCTAAGAGAGGTCTACTTCAGGTACAGTGTAGAAATGACTGCTTCCTCTTGTCCCCCAGTCTCTGGATTTATACGAGGACCATGATTCTTTCGAGCACTGTACCTGTTGAGGTTTCCAATTTCATATGAGAAGTTTGCTGTGTTGGCACCTTCTCCACCTAGGTAAACCTGCTAAATTCTTTCGAATCAATCATTACAGAAACACACAGGGCTATACTGCCGAATCTTACATTATTTCTTCCTTTAATCCACTGAGCCCCATTGTGTATCAAGGCAGGAGTGTCGTGACAAAAGTCAGGTACTTTCGATCTGATGTTCCTTTGCCAGGTAAGGAGACTGAACCTTGCTCTCTAAAATATTACCTTGGTAATAATATTAAGTAAACCATTAAGGTCCCACTTATGTTCTGATCCTTGAGCCTGTAAGTTCTGCTTCCTCTGTAATAGCAAGTGTGAACAAGAAAGTAGGTGATACTGGTCGGAGAGACTGCTGTGCCTAGGATCAAAAGCCCCTAAATGAGAAGAAATGGAAGCTCTGCATTTAACACCCTATTTTAAAAGTTATTTGAGGTCGAATTAAACCATTCAGGAAAATGGAGTTTGCAATTTCGACAGGAGCAGTGGCTGAAATTATAAAATAATGTGTCCTCTTTAAACTTTATACAGCATTTATCTTCCACAAAGTTTATAATTGTAGGAATTGATATCATTCCATTTGGCTGCCTCCAGTTTACAAAATGATTTGGACCACAGTTGAGCACAACATAACTTAATAAAAAACATTAAGACTTATTTTATGTATATGGGTATTTTCCTGCATATGTGTCTGTCCATTCCCTGAGGAAACCAGAAGGGGGTACTAGATTCCCTGTAGCTGGATTTTCAATCCCTTGTGAGCTGCCCCATGGGTGCTGATCAAACCTGGGTCCTCTTTCCGTTCCTCACAACATAATTATCAGCAGACACATGAGCTGGGTAAACTATGACTACGATGATTTATACTGTAGAAATGATAATATTGTTAATGGATCAAATACATTTTTATATTTAGGAAATATTTGTGCAACTGCCATATGGTTATTTTCATTATTGATTTGGCAGGGTTTTTTTTTAAATATTCACCAAACAAAATTCTCAAAGATAGTAGTCATAATGTATGCCATGGGTATTGATGTGATCGCTCTTCCTGGAACCCAAGTAGTCAGCACACAAATCAGCACAGATGGAGTTTAGAACTCTTGAATCTAGAGCCGTGGTCTCAAACTGGTAAGCTGGATCTGGCACACAGAGGTGTTTAAAATGCTAGTGAGTTGCCAGCCTTGAAAAATCAAGAGATTTCACACTCTTAAACATCCACATTTCCCATGTCTTGAAATACAGAAGATTTGGCACCACAAACCTTGTGTTCCCATTCGGCTATAATAGGCTGCAGCCAAATTACTGCTGTTCTTTTGCAGAGAGCACAGGCTGTGTGAGACTTGCCACAGCCTTCAGCCCTCCCTGCAGTCTTCTTGACACAAAGGGTGGAGCCTGTTGCCATTACTAGAACACTGTGCTCACATAGGCACTTGGCTTTTCAGTGTCAATTCAAGATAAGATTGGGTGTGAAGTTCATATTACCCTGTCTTGTGGATCACTTGGTTTATTATTCTGGGCTGAGCCATGTTCATTTTAAGGGTGTGCTTAAGATTCATTTTAAGCTGGCAGGTGAACCCAAATAGGGGAGAGATACTTACTGATGGTACCTGATTAAGAGAGGACTATCTGAGCAGTAGCTTCTTACAAAGGCTTGCTTGGGTCAGTCTTTCTCAGATACACCTCAGTCTCCTTCTGATTACAACAATGCAGCTTAAACACACAACTAGTTTTAATACAACATACCGCAGGTAGAGGGTAAAGAAAATTTGTTTGAGATTTTATTCTAAGTTGTATGCTTCTAGTGAAATATTATTTATGTTGGAGCCCAAGAATTATCAATTATGGGCAAGAACATCACATTTAATTATCAGAGAACACATTTATGTTACTCTTAGGGTACGTTGAACATAAGACTACAGAAAATAGGCTAATTATCAAATCCCTAGGTGAGAAATAATCATTCAAGTTGTAATAAGGTGGAAAAGTCAGAAGATAAGTGTTCTTTTCTCTAACTCTACTCTGAAAAGGGTAATTATAACCCAAAAGAAACTATGCCCAGAAAATTTGCCATGCATATAAAAAGATCATTTTGGCACTATATACAGAAATCATGCAAGTTGTAAGAAGATATGCGTAGGCCTTGCATGAGGTAGATGTTTCAGACCCATTGGCTGAACAAACTCTTTGGGATGTCGATGGGTAAAAGACATTCACATTATGTCACAAAGTGAGCAGATGGGTGAAAACATTAGCCTTAGTGATGTTTAAAGACAAAGAATTGAAACATGAACCAGGCTATCTATGTTCGCCCTTGAAACAAGAGAAACAGAGTGAAGCGCAATGCTACGATGGCCCACCTTCCTGGAGTGACATGAATTAGCTTGTAGATTGTGGCAGAAGTCACATGTGTATACCTTTGAATCTTGTAATCCTGTTTGGGGAAATGTGTCCTAAGAAACACAGATTGTCCCAAGAAAAATGGCCCATATTTCAAGTATTCATCACAGTGTTACTTGTAAGAATAAAATGTCCAGCATTAGAAAAACATGCTCCATTTATTCAACAGGTATGATCTTGTTCAACATTAGTCATTGAGCCTGGGTCTTCGTGCACGCTAGGCAAGCGTTCTACAAGAGAGCAACATTCCCCAGCTTGCTTTTCACTTTTGTACCTTGAGACAGTTTCAACATATTTGCCCCTATTGGTCTCAGAACTCACTCTGGAGCCCAGGCAGGCCTCGAACTTATGATCCCCCTGCCATATTCTCCCAAGTAGTTGGGATTGCAGGCAAAAGGCTCAACAAATACTTCTGCCTAAGTAAATTTCGATAGATCTGTAGTGGAATGCCATGAATTTGTTAAACATTTGAGTTTGATGTTTGCTTATTAATGCAAAAGAATATAGCTAGCAAAAACCACAACGCAGGCTACAAAATTGTGTATATATTGTGGTTATAACCATGCAAGGTGATATGTATAGATGGACAAGAATCGGGCACGTGGATGAATGTAAGTACCACTTTGTTTGAGATTTCATGATGCTTATTCATTTTTAACATAAGCTCGTACTCAAAGGCTGAGAATCTTTTGCTTTTAACTACTTTACACATCACAGAATATTCCTGTTTATCACAAGGTAAGTAACTATGATGCCATTGGTCCTGGCCAGATCTTAAATGTGGCAGTCCAATGGCACGGGTCTTTCTTGTGTATTTTGTACCAGCTCAGGTTCCTGTTTCTTCTCCTGTGTTTTTGGTGACCCCCATGACAAAAGAATTCGTATTTTGTTTTGGGGCTTCTTCTTGATGTGGGCTGATTCTTCATGTCTAAAGGTCCAGGGTACCCTGGAGAAGGATCTAAATTATGTTGTCACTGGAGGGCAGTATCACACCCATCATCTCCAAGCCTTCACAGAAGCCTATAAAAGTTACTTTCAGGGTAATGGTCTTTGCCCAGTGCCCCTTCCCTTCATCTCTCTTTCAGAAGTATTTGTGTCTCTTTTAATTAGGTCAGGTACTTCATGTCTGTTTTTCTTTCTTGACATAGTTTCCTCTGGCTTTGGCAGCACATATTTTCCCCATATGTCATTGCCTCTAGAGCTTCATGTTGTAGTCATTTTTCAAGGGGGAATGGAGAGCATATTGAAGGAGAGGGTAAGTCTTGACTCCCTTGCTTGCCCTTTGCTTGAATGAGAAACTCATATTTCTTTTGGGTCTAGTTCTGTTTGGTTTTTGAGTCTTCACGGTTCGTTATGTTTGGACTAAAAGATACTTAAGTAAAAATAATGGTAAGTCACAGATATGTCTGGCAGAGGTGCAGCACATTTGTTAAGGTTACTGGTTTATTTATCTCCCCTATCTCTATGGCAACTCAATCTGAGTCTGGGATTTAATGGACTTAACTTTGACCTTCTGTAACATCTCTTAACATTTCCCAGCCTTTTACTGAAAAGGAATTAATTTTCACTTGAGGAAAGAAATAGACATCACTTACAGAAAGAGTCCTATTCAGGCTCTCAAAGGGGGTCTCTGTAAAGGCTTTGGGTTTTTTCAACTTAAAATTGTATTTAAAAAAAGAGTTTCACATGGGTGAGTATCCCCACCCTCGCATGTGTGTGTGTGTGTGTGTGTGTGTGTGTGTGTGTACTACAACTTTTCTCGGTGCCCTCAGAAACCAGTCAGATCCTCCAGAACTACAGTTAAAGAATTCAGGTTGCTGTGTGGATGCTGGGAACTGAACTCAGGTCCTCAAGATCAGCCAGTGCTTTTAGCTGCTGAGTTGTCTCTTACACTTCCCAGAATCTTTGATTTTTATAGTCTTCAGTCTTCAGAGTATGCATCACACTTAACAACACACATCCGTATGCAGCATTACTGGTGTCTAAAGAATGATGTTCTTTTTGGTGAGCTAAAGTACTGTTTAGTCACTGTGAGTGAGCTGTCTTTGTGACCATATCATAAGAGAGTTTATTGTAAGGGTATTAAATCAATGAGAACATTGATTAAGCACATTTTTAAATATTTATTGTTAATTTTTAAAATTACCTCTTACCCATCATAGAAGTGTACATTTACATGCCCACAAACGGTCAGACTATGTTTCAGTTTAAATTGTTAAACAGTAACCATAGAAGAGCATGGGAAAGGTTTAGTTTGACCAGAACTTCCATAGAAGTCAACTTTGGATACCGACATTCAAATTCAGCATTTTGAGCTGGGCAGTGGTGGTGTACGCCTTTAATCCCAGCACTTGGGAGGCAGAGACAGGAGGATTTCTGAGTTTGAGGTCAGCCTGGTCTACAGAGTGAGTTCCGGGACAGCCAGGGCTACACAGAGAAACCCTGTCTCGAAAAGCCAAAAAAAAAAAAAATTGTCAAATCCAGCATTTCACTGTACCTGACTTATGTGCATAAAGTCAAGCAATGTTGGACCTAAGTTGGTTTAAGTGCTTGTACAGTACTTTTCAGTCCCTGCTGTATGGTTGCAGGACGTTTACAGAGACATTCCAGTTTCAGGAAATGCAACAATTTATCCAAAATGAAGTCATAGTGGATTACTCTAAGTCTAGTGCATAGTGCATTAGTCTACCCATGAAAAGTGTATTCATAAGTCCTGTCACCTTCTCTAAGAACAAACTCACATGTGAATTTCCCTTAACATTAATAAGCCTTGCAACAAAGGCTGTGGCAGGGAAGGCTGCCTGCCCGTGTACTTCTGACCTTACTCTGCAAGCATCAAGTTCAACTCAGGTCCAATACAAATTGATAGAATCAAAAACCTTTTGTGAGATATC
Organism: Rhynchomys soricoides; assembly: GCA_019843965.1. NCBI lineage: Eukaryota > Metazoa > Chordata > Mammalia > Rodentia > Muridae > Rhynchomys > Rhynchomys soricoides. Next base: position 1,155,161 of record JADRCH010007388.1, on the reverse strand, counting down.
ATCAAGTCTCCATAGACATGGAGGTGGTTTTACAATCTTGTCTCTCATCACCTCTTCTATTAATAGGTCCAAGACTTGAGAAGCAGTAACAGATGCTGACTTGTGAATGATCCACACTTGTGCGATGAATGCTGGGTACTCTTTAGTTTCTAGAATGGAAACCTTGACTCACATATCTTAGAAAATGTATTAGGTCAAGTTCATAGGTACATCTTATAAATTTTGTTCTGACCACCATGAGAAGAATGTCTGAGGTCAGAGCTTTTAGGCAAATCACAGATTAAGGCTGGAAGCCCCCAGTAACACTAAGAATGAACAGTACAGCTGCCATCATAATTATCAGTATAACCTGTCCACTCTATGTCACGTGTTGAAAGCCCAGTGCGATGTGCTGATAATTGTTCCAATTGCTATGCTTAAGACAGCACTAAGAATGAAGCCAATTTAAAGAGAAGTGGAAGAACTCTATAGAATGGCTTTAGAGGAGGGGCCACATTCTCTTGCCCTGTCAGCCAGATAATCTTCATACCTCATAGACCATCTCTCACTGACGATGGCAAATTATTGGATTAGTGGTTTCTTACTAGTTCTTAACCTGAAAAGAAAAGCCAAGGCACCTAGGCGTTTGGTGTTAGTTGGTGTTCTTCGTTGAATTCGTGAGCATCTTCTAAACCATGAGAATTGTATGTTTGATATAATGTTTTTTATACATTACTGTAGATTCTGAAAAACAATTCACTGAAGGTATTCCATGTGTTTTTTTCCTAGAACCAGTAGAGATTCGGTGGTGAGCATTTACATAGACAGTTGTTAGTGTATGCTGGCTAGGCGATTCATAACCAATTTTGACTTTACATTTTTTTGTATGTATATAAGTGTGATGGCTATTCTTAGTTGTGGTATTTTGCCTGTGTATATGTCTTTGTACCAGTGCCTACAGAGGCCGGAAGAGGGCATTAGATTCCCTGAGACTGGAGTTACAATCAGGTGTGAAGAGCCATGTGGATGTTGGCAATTTAACTCAGGTCTTGTGCATGAACAATCAGTGCTCTTAACTGCTGAGCCATCTCTCCAGCTTCCCGTACAATAGTGTCCCTTGCTCCTTTCAGTGTGTCAACCACAGACTAAGTGGAGATGACATTTATTTTGGTGGTGGCTAAGACAAGATGCTAACTTGAATGTGAAATATGCTCAATTTTCAGAGTCTAGGGATTTTATTTCTACCAATAAGTATACAGACACATATACTATTCTCTTTGCCCACCACATTTCATGATCACATTATTTGCACTATTAAGTCTTGGAAGACTGGCCTAGGAAATAGAGCTAGGGGTTCTTTTCATATGAATAACACCAGACAGTTGGGATACAGAAGAGTAACACAAAGTGTTGATCTTATGTCCTACCATATCATTAGCTAGCAAGGCGAGAAGTCACAAGTAGGTAGCTGTTTACCAATGTGGCTTCACTTTTTCCTATGAAGTCTAAATTCCATATATTTAATAAGTACTAAGAGTACAAAAAAAGTAATTTCAGCCGGATGGCTTTTACATTATAGTCCACAGAGCTCTGGAATTTTCCGAAGTGTTTCAGAGGTTGTACCAATATTTTACTTACATTTAAATTTTTTATCATACTGTTTTTAAAAACTTAAACCCATATAACTGTTTTATAGTACATTTTAGAATTTTGCAGAAACTCTTACTGATTGACTTTAAAATAAGTAAAGGTTATTAATGTCAACTTAAAAATTTGACTAGCATTTATCAGTCATCCATCAATGTCAGTGTAGCATTTCTGTTGGGAGACCAAAGACAAAAGGTCTTCAGTAAGGCCATTACACTAAAGCCATTGGTGTTAAGGTACTGGCCTGTGAGAGCTGATGTTACATTTGGGTTTCCAGTTACAGTGAGCACTTACCCATCTGTTATATTTAGGTTCTTCTAGTGCCTTCAGGAATCTGGGAATGGATGAGTATACACTTTAAATTTGACACAGCCATAAAGGGGGCTGTGCAGTTAAGAAGTTGGAGGCTGATGGATCCAGCATCGTCCCTCAAGAAGGGACTATGAAAGGATTAGGAAATGTTATTAAAAGTCAGAAAATACATGTGTGTCACATCACCGTTCGGTATGAGAGTTTTAAGAATTCTCTGATTATGGCAGTAAAACCTTCAAATGAGTTTGGCAGAGTCCTTTCATTTGGAGGTAGTAGCACTTGCTCTGCATCCTTCCATTCCAGATGGTATTGCTCTCTCTGCCCTTAGTCTTAAATACCTTTTGGAGGCCACAGTCTGCCTGTGTAGACTTGTGATCAAGTTTTCACATTTTTCCGTATCCATATTTTACTTCCCCATTCTTCTTCTTCTTTTTTTTTAAGACAGGTCTCATAGCCCAGTCTTGCTTTCACTTATTAGTCAGTTAAGGGTTAAGGATGACCTTGAACTTCTGGTTTTCCTGCTTTACCTGCCTAGTGCTTGGTTTACAGATGTGTACCAACACTTGAAGTTTTATGGCCTGCTAGGGATTGAATCCAGGATCATTTGCATGGGAGGCAATCACTCTACCAACTGCATCGTGAGAGAAACAGACCCATAACCTCCCCCCCACTGACATTTGATTACAAACATTTTCAATATTGAATTTTTTCAGTGACCACCTACTTGTATGCTTCTCCTCTGTAGTCTGTCTGTTACAACATTTTGTTCTGCTTGTTTATATTGTAGATCTCTGCAGGCAAGTGTTTTTTTTTAACCTGGAGATATATTTCAATGAAAAGCTAGCAGATTTCTTCAGCAGTTAACTTCATATATTTTATATGCTCAAAGTCTAGCTTTTTGAACACTGCACAATTGTGGCTAAGTTGGCATAGCATGCCATGAAGGATGTAAAATAAATTCTTCAACTGTGCTTTCAAAAGTAATAGTATTTCTGGAATTCTGGCATAGAATCTTGCGGGGGAGGGGGGACCCCACTGTCTCGTTTTAAAACTTAAACTCTGTGGCCAGGGCTCTGCAGACTTCTCATCAAATCAGGATATACCTACAAATTTTATTTTCACCAGATAGAAGCCAAATAACTTCTTACAGAGTTGGGATCGCCCTTAAAAGAGTTGTTGTTATCTTAAGTTTGTCTTTCCCGTCTTCTCTATTGCATTTGGAAGGAACAGCTCGCTGAAGTCTAAATTGGTCTGTGCTGGATTCAATCCCAAGCCTGGTCTTAAAACGTTACGTGCAAATTATTAAAGGAACACTCGGTACACCGAGTAGAGCATGTGGGGGTGGACCTGAAAGGTTCCAGGGCATGGCTTTTTGTCCCTGCTTATGCAGAAGCTCCCCCTCTGGTCTTCTAAAGCCGTGGCAGTCCTTTCATTCTGTCCCCTAGATTGGGTCCCAACACTTCCTTGGCCTTGGGGCTGACTGGACATGTTTCCTTTTGGAAACACTCACCAGCACTCTTGAGGTAGCCACCAGGAAGGCCCTTAAAAGCAGGTTTTCCACTCCTACAGGGACTAATCCTCTGTGGTCCACTTTGGTTTCAGCTGCTGTTGCTTGGGTTGGGAAATAGACTGAATCTGAAAGAATGATATGTACAGACCCATCTAACCTTGACCAACCGCTTCGTACAGACACATGACCCTTTAACTGCCTACAAAAATTCATTGGCATGGTCGGATAATGTGCACCTTGGTCTTGGGAGAGACTATTAGGTTGCAAAGTTTTTGATTCATCTACCATTGACTTACCCTTTGATCTCAGAATGTGACTGACTTCTCCTGTGATGGCTTCATAACCGCCCATAATAAAACTGATTTATTATGTATAGTATAAGAGTTGAGTTTTAAGCTATATCTAGTTTCTGTTATAGGTCAGAGGTATGAAAGATTTCAGTGGAATTTAGATTTGCACATTAAGCTTTCAGATCAGATTTATTTTTACCAATAAAAGTCAGGAATACTTCACATTCGGTAGTTCATATATACAGCACCACCAGTTCAATGATATTTCCATAAATGAGGTGAGATTAATGATATTAACTATAAGGCATATGTTTAAAATATTTAAAACTCAATTATTCTATGAGATCTTGGCTAGTGGGGAGGAGGGAAGTTCTCTGGATTTATGCATATAACAGGTGACAGTTCTTGAGCTTCTATTCTTAGTTTGCTCTCATCCCCTTCACTTAAGGCAAGGTACTTACTTAGTCTAATGTCTTGGTTTGTCCATCTGTAACATCTGTAATGCTGTTCCACTAAAAGGGGACCTGGTTTACATTTGCTAGCGTTTGAGGACAGAAGGTGGCACAGAAGTTCAGATTGCTGGGTAGTGAGTATCTGTTTGTGTGCCTAATGACAATCTTGACAAATTACTAATGACTACATTTAGAAAGTTACAGCTCTGGAGGGAATTGATATTTGATATTGTTGTTCTGTGTGTTCTAAGTTACCATCATAACAGTAGGAAAATAAACCCTGTCCTGGCTGTGTTACAGAGGGATTAATCACTTCTTCAAGTCGTTGCTAAAGCTCTAGCCCTTTAAACAACAAGAGAACAGAAGTGTTCCTTCTTTTACTGCCTCTTCCACCAAATAAAAGCCTTACAACTAACTTTAGCTATACTTCTTCACTTGTTGAAGTCTGTTCAAGTTATTTTCTTTGTAAAGAATGAAGGATGAACCATGTCAATTACTTAAAGTGACTAAAAATACCCTATGCAAACATGTAGAGGAGAGCAAAGAACCAAAGTTATGTGAGCTTGCCTTTTATACATTTGTTCCAGCTACTAGTGTCTTTGCAAAGACTCAGATGTTATTTAGGTACAAGAGGATTGAAATAGTTCAACTCTGTGAAATTGAAAAACCTATGTTACTATTTTCTAAGTCCAATGCATTTGAAAGTTTGTGCCAAGGTGAGAGAGGCTTCTAATCACAGAGATTCTTGGTCCTTTCATAGTGGTCTGCCTCAAAGTTTTATGACATGTGACATGGGAGTCACATGAAAGATGAGGATATCTACGTAGAACAAAGCTTGGTTTATTTATGTATCAGTATTAGATATGCAATATTTTGACCACATAACATTCACTAAAATTCTATAGGGAAAGCAGGTCAGCTATTAATATCTTCATTTCGTTGGTGAAGAATCCAAATTAATCCAAATTAATTTTCTGGTAAACAAGTCAGTAGTCCAACCATCACATTTGTGGAGAAATGGATTCCAAGCGTGGCGTCTTACCTCCAGGCACAGCACACTAAAGCCAAAAAAAATACTCATTGCTCTTAATCTTGTTGAATAGAAACTTAAAAAGAATTTAAATTCAATATTGTTATCTCAAGGATTACACTAACATTTTAACTGAGGTCGTTGTTTGTTCGTTGAGGCAGAGTCTTGGGAGATTGTCTAAGCTTGCCTCTTACTTGCTGTATAGATTAGGCTGTCCTGGAAATCGTGGTAATCCTCCTGCCTCTGGCTCACAAGTGCTAGGAGCGTAGGTGTTTACCATCAATCCTTGTTTAAATGATATTTGAATTTGTTCAAATATTGACAATTAAATACCGTGTTTTATATTCCTGAATTCATGTCTTCTCTATATAGTTCCTGATCCAATATGGTAATTCATATAAGCTTAAGTATGTATTTGTAACATTAAATGGAGAGATAGTTTGAAGGGAAATAAGAGTAATGAGATGTTTATATCCTTACACACTCCTGTTTTGCTGCAACACTTCACATTAGCATCTAGCAAAAATCGCCAGGATGTATGCTTTAAAACAGGTCCTTCAGAGTCACCTACCACCTCTGGCTCTTACAGTCTCTCCATCTCTTCTTTCTCATAGATCCCTGAGCCTTAAGGGGAAGATGTTTGGTTTTAAAACATCCCATTGTTCACACTGATTTATAAACATCAATCCTTCTCTTTCCAACCCACAGCTTATTTTTTTAAAATGCTCAGTGTGAAATCGGAGTAACAGGGCTGGTGATATTTAATTTGTGTAGCTGCAGAACTGGTTTAATCAGTGACAAATAGTCAAGGACCTTTCGTCCCTTCTTTTGGTCACTTCTATGACCTTTAAAAAGCAAGTTCCTGTTTCAGAAACGACTGAACTGTGAGGCTCTGGGCAGCAAGGTCCTCTTGGCTTTGAAGTAGGAACGACTACAGGCTGAATTGAAAAATTTCTGATGGAGATATAATTGAAGATTCCATGGCAGGCTTACATAATGAACAGGGCTGTTGTTCTGTTTTCCCAGCATGCAGTTTTAAGGTCAGACCTGTGACTCAGAGCTGTGCACTTTCTTGGTGGTATGCATCAGTGGTAAGTCTCCAGTCTCATCATCCAGAAGGGCTTTGTCCAGCTCAAGTTGCACCCATCATAATCCCTCGTTGGGAGGCTACCTTTCCTTTTTAAAATAGATAAAGAAGACAACACGAACACTTGATCGCTAAGTACTACTTTAATGGTTTTCAGCATAAAGACTTACTGAGCACCAAGGCACCCCCTTAATTGAGAAGTAGGTCTTATATTGCCACTAAATAACTCTTGGTGTGGTTCTGCACGAGTGTGTGATATGTACATGATACGCATAAGCTTTTTACTAAGTTGGATGTTTTAAAGTTATTTAAAATCAAAGGCGAGGTTCTTTGATCTGTTTTAAAGAATGTACACTTGGAATCAAAAGCTACTTCCTCTCTGGGCAACTTATTAGCTAAAGGTTATCTTAGCACCATTGGCATGAGATTTCTAGATGGCATCTTCTCTTTGTGCACAGAAACAACCTGCCATCTCACTAGGCTTTGGGTGCTACCTGATCCTTTTGAGATCTTATATCCATTTCCTTTTCTCTCTTCTTTCTCTGTAATTAAAACTCCCATCCCTTTAGTGTGGCAGAGGCTTCTTGACTTTGATACATTTTTCTTGGTACGTTCCATCTTTTAAGAACATGTTTATCATGAGAAAACACTAGAAATCAGTATCTGGAAACAGAGTTACCTACTCAGTTTTGTTATATCCATCTGGTTGCATACAATATACATGTTAAAAGACAGAAACTCATTATGTACTGGCATGGACACTTATCTAAACATAAATAGAAATTGCAAGAAAATAAACAGAAAAAGCAAGGTAGAGAACTGACTATATAATAAAATACCCTTAGACTTAAAAAAAAAATTAAATATATAATTTCTTCCTCTCTTGTGTGCAACCTTTCCCATGTTGAGACCCCTAAATTCCCTCTCAAATTCATGTTCTCTTTCTGTTAAATGTGTGTTGTTACAAAAGAGTGAAAAAGATAAGGAATACTTAGCTACCTGCTTCCTAGCTACCCAGTGTCTCTGGAAATCTCAGAAGACAGTGGAGGCTGAGGTAGGAGGAGCACAAGGTTAAGGCCAGCCTGGGGAACATGATGGATGAGTCTGTCTCAGACATACAGAGGAAGTGGATAGCTGGTGACAGGCAATGGGAGGGTAGCTTTTCATTATATACTCTTGCACTTTTATTACTTTTGAGACAGGCTCTCTCTATGTCTGGCTGTCCTGGATCTCACTCTGTAGACCAGGCTGGCCTCAAACTCACAGAGATCTACCTGTCTCTGCCTCCCAAGTGCTGAGATTAAGGGTGTGCACTACTATGCCTGATTCTTCTCTACTTTTTAACAAACAGATGCTTAAGGACTGGTGAAATGATTTAACAGGTAAAGGGGCTTGCTGCCAAGCCTGGCCACCTGAGTTCAATTCCTGAAACCAATATGGAAAGAACCAACTCCCTCAAATTGTCTTTTGAGCTCTACATGTATACACACAGCCCACTAAATAAATAAGTATAAGAAAATGTAAAAGCACATATTTTAAAAATCCTCACACAAAAAGATGCTCATAGCAGCATTACTTATTCTATTCAAAAAGTAGAGATATTCCAGATGTGTCAGCTAATACATGGATGAACAATATATGTGCATCTATACACTGGAATATATATCATTTTGCTGTGGAACAAAGAATTGATGTTATAACATCATTCTTACAGGGCAAGAACTTGGAGGCAGGAGCTGATGAATAGGCCGTGAAGGGGTGCTGCTTACTGGCTTACTCATCATGGCTTGCTCAGCTTGCTTTCTTACAGATCCCAGGACCACCAGGCTAGGGATGGCACCACCCACAATGGGCTGGGCCCTCCATTATCAATCACTAATTAAGAAAATACCCTAGAGTCAGATCTTATGGATGCATTTTTTTTTCATTTGGGTTCTCTCCTGTCAGATGACTCTAGCTTGTGTCATATTGATATAAATTCCTAGTTAGCCAGGACACTACACATGGTATGATCTCATTTATAAAATATGTCCTGAAGAGGCAACTCTATAGAGACAGAAAGTACATTGTGCAGCCGGGCAGTGGTGGCGCACGCCTTTAATCCCAGCACTCGGAAGGCAGAGGCAGGTGGATTTCTGAGTTTGAGGCCAGCCTGGTCTACAGAGTGAGTTCCAGGACAGCCAGGGCTATACAGAGAAACCCTGTCTTGAAAAACCGAGAGAGAGAGAGAGAGAGAGAGAGAGAGAGAGAGAGAGAGAGACAGACAGAGAGAGAGACAGAGAGAGAGAGACAGAGAGAGAGAGAGACAGACAGACAGACAGACAGACACCAGGCTTCTTTGGAAGTGGGAACTATGTTCTGGAGTTAGGTAGTGTGGATGATTATATAGCTATACAAATATGCTAGACACACTGGAGTGTGTGTATTAAAAGGGTGGGTTCTTATGCTGTGTTCTTTTTGCCGTGTATTTTATCTCAGTAGATAAAGACCAATTTGGTGAAGTCTGGAACTTGGAAGCTTTGCCAATCATCGTGAACATGTAAAACCATGCACAGCTTTCTTGAGTTTTCTATGTAAGAAATATTGTCATTCTGAAATATTTTTACATACTATTACTGGTAACTCCAGAAGACTTGATGTCTTTTGGCTGCTTTTACTACCATTTTACCAATGAGCTTTTCATTCTGTAGAGGAATACTGTTAAGCCAAATGAATCCCTGATTGCTAGCAGTATAGGTAAACTAAATTTTTTAATGACACAGGTTGAGACATTATGACTGTCGGCCTTCGCCAGGCTCTGCCACTAGAGAAGTGATGGGAGTTTGCAGAGGAGTCTAGGGAAGACACGAGAGCAGTCTGTTCTTTTCTCTAAGCTGACCCCACAGCCATCTGCTGCTCTTGTCTTATTACTTCACAGGAGCTGTACATTGCTCCCGTCTCTTCCCATGTGTTCTCTTGAGCTGAGTTGAGTCACAGGGTTTAAGGAAAGAAGGAGCTTAGCTTTAGGAATCTTGGTTGTTCTCTGTATGCCTGATAATATAGCTTTTCTTTCCATAGTCTCCTTCTTTCCTGGGTATTGGCTCATTGTGGATTGCTGTCTGCAGAGGGCCAGTTGCTGTCATTACATCTGTCCTGTCCACAGGTTGGTTAGAAAATTCTTCTTCTTACCTTTTAACCTAGAATTCATCTCAGCACAGACATATAAGGATGACTTCGGTGTGTGTTTGATTGTGTGTAGGGCAAACAGTGCCTGCATCTAACACTTGACACCTTAGGCCTTTGCCCTACTTTCCCAAGCTGTGATCCAACACTGGCATCTTTAGTTCACTTGAACTGCTGAGTCTGTCCTATACATGGCTTAATTAAATAGTTCTTGGATATGTACTCCCCTGGCATTCGTTGAACATTGGCTTATAGAATGCAGTTGTGGTCTGTATCCCGGAACTGGCTCCTAGCTATGAGTAGCCTCTTTCTGTTGGTGATGCTGAGAGATCAACTTAAGTTCTGAGATGTGTGTGAAGCAAAGTTAATCTGCCTTGTTTATTCATACTCAGAAGTCGTGTTGTAAAGTCTGGTAAACTATGGTCAAGGAAGGCCTTCTCATCCACTTTGTTAATTTGGCTCTTCTTTGTAGGAAAGAGCTGTAGTTACTGCAGGACTAGGCAGGTGCCCTCCATCTACTTAGCTATGCCCTTTTGAGAGTCCAGAGAGCTTTGTTATCACTTGGTCTCTCTTGTTTACTCAGAAACCATTCTTTCTTACTCGTGTTTGGATATGCAGCTCTTGCCTATGGGCTTTTCTGGTGCCAGCGGTCATTCCTCTGAGTCCTGAGGACTTTGAACTTTGCTCCAAGTTCTCCAGTTATTCTCAGGCCCATGGTCTTTAAAACCAGGCTCTTGGCCAAGATCCCAAGCTCTTATCTCCTTTCCACATACCTCCTGTGAACTAGTGAACTTAATAAATTCTACTTGCAGGAAGCTGGTGTTTGGAACAACTACGTTTTTTGCAGTGTTGTTACAAAAATAATATATAGTGATTGCTGTGTGTCGATCATTATCCTGAGTTACAAATATGCTTTATTTTTCATAAGAATAATATCTCGCAGGTCCCATTATTATTTCCATTATATAGATGAGCAAGTTGAATCACAGAGAAGTTAAGTAAAATTTTCTTATGTCATACAATCAAAAAGTATTAAAGGTAGACTTTCCATCTAGACATTTTGGCTCCAGAGTCCATTCCATCAGCCAATACATTATTTTTACTATACTTTATAAAATAGATATACCCATATTAAATTTGGAGAAAATCACAATTACATTTCTTTAAGACTGTGATGTTAATTGTTGAACCAATCTCATGTAAAAGTAAGCCTTAAATTTCTTTTATGGAGGGATTTGAAAAGTTCTGTTCAATTCACACTATTTGACAGTCCCTGAATGCAGTAGAATAATTAGATTAGTTACTCTGTCTCCTTTTTCATACCTCAAATAACCTGGCTTTATGTACAAGAGGTGCATGCTTCCCATATTTGTTCTTTTTGATTGTTCCAGTCCTTGAAAATAAATACGAATGGGGCTGGGGAGGTGATTCATGATTTGTGAGCACTTGCTAGCACCCACATGTGGTTCTCAACTGTCTGTAACGCTAGTTCTAGGGGCTTGGATGCCCTGTTCTGACCTCCACAAGTACCAGCCATGCACATGGTAGACACACATACATGCAAGAAAAGCATGTATATGCATGTAATAAAGCTTTAGAGAACAAGATGGGCTGAAGTTAAGGTTAATGTGTCAGTCTTTCCAAGTATATGTTCTTTACTAGCTTCTGCCACATTAGATCTAGTTAAGATCCTTTTTGAGGTGTCCTAAGAGACTATTCCCAGGGCCTTGCCTGTGTGTAAGCATGTGTTCTCCTACTGTGTGCTGCTCGCAGTCCTACTGCACTCCTTTCTTTGAGTTTCATTTGCTCGTCCTTGTGTTCTCATCATTGTGTTCAGTGTGCTTGCTGGCTACCATAGAGAACATATTGCTCAACTCTAGGAGATCTGAAACTTTTTCTGAAGTGTCGGCTGTTCTGGTGAATCCTCTGCTCCTGTTCCTCCCTTCAACCTAGTCTTTCTGTTTTGCAGCTCGGTGTCAACTGCCACTTAGAAGTTAGCCAGAGTTTATAGTCTTGTTGACTAGACTCTTAGTGTCACATGAGAGAATCCACTACGTTTTATTTCCAGCTCACATAATTGTCCCCAATCTCAGGGTTAGTGAACCAAGTTAGTCTTTGTTGATAATTATGAAAAATGAGGGACCACAGTCATCATTTATCATAAACCTCATTCCCAGATTTTGTGCTTTAATGAGTAAAGACCCCTTATTGGAATCAGTTTGACTGTATATGAGGAACAGTGTCTTGAGTTGGAAATTATATTCAGCATGACTATGAAATATTCTATGCAAATGAAAGCACTCCCGACTTGGCCCATGATGTATTCTGGTCCTTCCAGAGTCTCTGTTCTCAGCATATATAGACTGACTGTCAGGAAAGACAAGCTACCCATTGGGGCCATATTTTGAGGGTAGACCACACACTAAGATCACCAGATCAGCTTTCACAAAATAGTGCCTGGCATGGCACAGCAGAATAGCTCTTTCCACAGAAAGTTGTTCTTGTTTGCCCTCATCATGAGTCACTGTGGGCTGCCACTCTCTTGGATGTGCCTGTAAGTATTCTTGGGTGGAGTCTGGATTGAGACATTTGTGGGGCAAACAGAGACAGATAGAAGCCAAGTGAGCTTTAGCCTCTGATTTTTTTTTTCAGTTTGCCACAGATCCAGATTGGCTCCACTACCAAGATACTTACCTCCAGGACCTAACAAAGTGGGGGCTCCCTGAGTGGCATCCAGGCACTTCTCGGGTTCTTTCTTCCTGTCGTTCTCACACTCCATCACATTTTCCGATTCTCTTTTGAGCAAACCCCACTTAACCACTCATGAGTTTCTTCAACCACCAAACTTCAGTTCAAGAGCTATGCTCTGGTTACAGTTTGAGAAGAAGAAAGCATAATAGTGTAAAATAGTCACCATAGTCCTTTGGTAAAAAGAAGACAGCTTATATGTCACTAGTCTGACTATTTTACACTAGAAAGGAGGGCTTGCGAAGGGACTCTTTCTAATCAAGGCAGTCAATCAAAGTTGTCAGCACTAAGGATAAAGATATGAGGGGGAGTATTGCAGCTCAATAATAGAGTGCTTGCCCAGCATGTTCAAGGCCCTGGATTCCAGCTCTACTACCAAAGAGAGACTAAAGGCATGGCTACTTTATTTGGCGTCTTCTTCTTCCCTTTTAAGATAGCTGGGTAAATGATAGAATAGGGCCCTGGAATCTTAGCCCTCTAACATCTCTCTGAGGCTTGAAGGGCCCATAACAGGTGGACTTGGTGAGTGCCAGGACTGGGAATGATTGAAAGGGTGTTTTGAATCATGGCACATGGCAACAGAGAAATAAAACAGATAGATCACAAGTGGCTGGTAGAAATAGACTAGGAGAGATTTTTAACACCTAAAATATGACAAAGATTTATCCCTACCAGTAGCATCTCAGATTCATAAGACATTTATTTTCCCTTCATCTGAGAGTCTAGATTTACATTATATATTTTCTTCTAAACTTTTTCCTATTTCCTTGTTCCAGTTTCCTCTTTCTCCTTTAAGTGCCACCTCTAGATTTTGTTCCATTTGTTTTACTCTCTGAGATCATTACCATAAAATAAGGTTTTAATAGCCATTTGTTCTGTGCTACATTAATGGTGACTTCTGGTCAGAGTCTCATGAAAAATATCTGTTGGATATGCTTGTGATAGCTTCTGGATCTTGGTGAGGGTCTTTAAAAACGTGGGACAGGATAGACTTTTAGGGACAAGAGACTTTAAAATTATTACTAATCATGGAATGACATTTTTAAAAATCAAAGGAGAGAGACCATGGCATATATAGTGAGTAGTATAAAGAAACCATGGGCCATGGTGAATTGCAAAGTAAATTATCTTTAATACACTTATGTGGCATTTTCAATTTGCCTTGCTATTTGTAGTCTTCTTTTTGTGTATCTTGTGCCATTTTGTAGTGGGTCCTCCCCTTTCCATAGCCACCTTGTCTTTTCTCTGAGATTCAGAGACCTTGTGGGCAAGCTCTTGTGTTGTAAAATGGCACTTGTGTGGTCCCAGAGTGTTCCTTCATTTTGCTCTTTCATGGGTATGCTGGGAATTGTGACATTTAAGAAGTGGCATTGCAAAATTGGACATGTCAGTTGGCAATAGGGCTCTTCCAGCCTTAAAGATTGCCAGGAACTCGAGAAGTCTGAAGCTGCTCTGGACTTATTTCTGGCAAGAGTACACAGGGCAAAAAATACTCTGGACAGGTCCACATTGAACCCCATCGTATCATAGTACATGACGAGATGCTTTAATCGTGTGTTTAGACTCACTCAGAAGAAATGGTGGTGGAGGGACCTGTACCTGACAAAATTATACTGAGAGAAACTTACAGTGTATTAATTTGTTAGTAGTAGGCAAGAATAAAATAAAATAAAATAACATATAAAAGTTCAAGATGAAACCACCAAGACACCATTCTTGGTTGTAATCAGGCTCTTGATTTTGGCCATGACTAGTGGTGTTTAATTGTTTGAGTAAGTTTTCAGTAACATGGAAAATGTCTTGAGTCAAAAGAAAATAGAGTAAGACAGAAGACTGACCATAAGTCACACTGTGTAGGAGGAAGAGCTCTTGAGATATATGTGGGCCAAATGGGTCACTGAATTTGATGTTTGACTCTTGGGTTTCACCCGTTTGAACTCAGAAGTGTGATCCTCCCAGTGGCAGTTGAGAGATAGAGTCTAGGATTATATTGCAGCGTGAGAATTCTCACAAGTGGGATTCCATTGTGATCTTACACTCAGTCTTTCTTGACTTGAAAAGCCTGATCCCATCAAAGGGTACTTGCTGTTGCTGTCTCAGAAGAGTTACTGTAGAGGACTAGATGGAGGTCCGCTTGTTTCCACATCTTCCTGCTCACCCAGAATCCTTTCTGCCCCCATTGCCAGCACCTCCTATTCATTTAGACCTGTAGTATCTGGTCACTTCCCAGCCTTTAGGCTCTTCCTCGGGTAGCTCCCCTCATCTTTGCCTATATCACTCAGGTCATCCTTTTCCTGTGCACCAATTGAAAAATAAGCCCCGTGTGCTCTGGCTTTCCTGACTCTAGTCTTGGTTGCATTACTTCCTTACCACTCTGCTTCTAACAGCTTTCTCCCAACCAGACTTGCTCCTGCTTCTTGAGTGGGCCTTTATTCCTCTCATGACTTGGCCCACATTCTACCTATTTCTTGAATGGCCTCTTCCCTTCTTTGCCCAGTACAGTCTTCATGATTCAGGAAGAAGTCATGGCACAGATGCCATGATCTCTGTCAAGTGTTTTCTGGTGCCTATCTGGACACAATTTCTGCCAATGATTAATAGTGTTAACATTATATATCTTTCCTGTAGTATCATGCTCTGCCTTCCACGGAAACAATTTGTATATTTATCCAGGTAACACTTCACAGTAAGGATTATACTTTATTTTTTTTTTCTGTCTAGAAAATCTCTTTGGAGCATATAGTAGTAGGATATTTGTATAACAAGTGGCTTTCATATAAGAGAGGTGAATGGATGGGGTAGTATAATCATGGATAGATCCCAATGAGAAGATAGCATGTGTCCATGAATTGTTGGAAGGCACAGATGAGTAGATAAACTGGTGTAAATGGCCTTGAGAGAATCACGTGCTAGAGGGGACTGAAGAGAGTTGATGCCAGGCACTCAATAAAAAGTCATCCTGATCTGACTAGCACAGGATAGGTGCCAAAGAGAAGTGTTCACTGACTGCCAGCCAACTTCCCCAACAGTGTAAACAGTACAACTTTGTAAACAGTACAATGATTATGGAAGAGATTGTTATACAACATCAACTCAAATGCCAATGAAGTTAATGACTGTTTGGGTATCTGCTAAGTAGCCATTAAGCTTGTTACCAAGAAATCACCTTTTCCTCATGGAAAAGGAGATTTTTAAAGTTTAAGGTTTATTTCTCCTTTATCCTCAATTTTAATTAGTTCTTAGAGAATTTCGTAGACTATATCTTGATCATATTCATCTCTAGCTCTAAAATCCTCCCAGGTACAACTCCCTTGGTCCTGTGTTGTCTGTTTTTTTCTTTAAACCCATCAAGTACAGTTCGTTAGGCTCATATACTCTTAGGTGTATGGTCTTCCACTGAAGCATGGTCAACCTTCCAGGACCACATCCTTAAAGAAAAATGATTCTTTCTCCCCAGCAGCTATCAGTTGACAATAGCTACTTGGCTAGTGCTTGGATTTGGTACCCACCCTTCCCCCTCTATGCTGGGATTTTGTCTGGCTAGAGCCTGTGAAGATTTTGTACATGGTATCTTGATTGCTGCGCAAATGCCCTGCTGTGGCTGGAAAGCACTATTTCCTTGTCGTCATCCATGGCCCCTGGCTCTTACAATCTTTCTTTTTACTTTTCCACAAAGAATATAAACCTAGCCGGGCAGTGGTGGCGCACTTCTTTAATCCCAGCACTCGGGAGGCAGAGGCAGGCGGATTTCTGAGTTCGAGGCCAGCCTGGTCTACAGAATGAGTTCCAGGACAGCCAGGGCTACACAGAGAAACTCTGTTTCCAAAAACCAAAAACCAAAAAAACAAAAACAAAAACAAAAATAAAACAAAAAAACCCAACAACAGCAAAAACCCACTATAAACCTTGGAAAAGGGGATGTGGTGTAGAGGTCACATTTAGGACTGAACATCTTCAGCCTCTATACTTTGACCAGTTGTGTGGTTTCTCTGTTAATCATCATCTACTGCCAAAAGATTCTCTGATGAGGATTGAGAGATGCACCAATTCATGGCTATAATGATAATTTATTAGAAGTCAGTTTAATACTATGTCCATATAGCAGAGTCATAGTAACATGTTCTCTCCTACAGTCTATGACCTGTCTAGCCGTAGGTTCCTAGCCCCAATAATGGTACCGGATGTGGGCTTCATCTTGTGAAGTGGGCCTTAAATACAATCACAAAGTGGTTGGTTATTCCCATAACATTCATGTCACCCTTGCCCCACTAGGCTGATCTTAGCAGTCCAGTTGTTATTGTAGCGTGCATGGTTCGTAGCTGGCTCAAACAAAGATTACTCTTCTCTTCTGGTAGTGAGTGTAGTACCTTCCAGCACTGTGAACGCTACCCAGTAGGGAATGAAGCTTACAGGTGAGTACCAGCTTGATTTCTCAATGTTCTAAGACTTTAGTATGTAGTATCTTCTGCAAGAGGGTCTTACCATCAAATTCTGTAAGATAAGCAACAACATCATCAAAAAATATCCCGTAATACTTTTAGTTTGGTGAAAGGTCTAATTGTATGAGAGTTGATCTTAACATTTGGAGCCAATGTCCAAGCAGATGGCAGTCTTGCCTCATAAAGTCCCTTAGGAAAGCTGAGGTACATGGTTGGTGTTTGTTGCAAGTGGAATAAATGCACTAGTAGGTTGAGCACTCAGATCACACTGGCTTGTCATCATTGACTAGTGATCAAAAAGTAGTTCTCTTATCTTTTATATGTTCTCTTATATTTGAAGCAAAATAGACCCACGTGTATTTGCCAACTTCATGAAGCCATATGTCCATAATCTGTGTTTGCTTTACAAAACGAGCCAACACCTAAATGGACTGCCATAGTTGCTATAAAATCTACATCCCAGTGCCAAACTTGAAACTAGAACTGATGTCCTATGAGACAGCATTAGCCACACAAAACTTATCGTTCACAGCACTGTTAAGAGGAGGCATTAAAAATATATAGACCCTACTGAAAAGAACGCCTCACTAAAATCTGAAGTTTAAGATTCATAAACGTTAATCATCTAATAAAGCAAGACCATTTCCCCTAGGTGAACAGCGTACATTGATTTTAAGGGTGTGGCGTTGTTGTAACTAGTCAGTTATAATTTTATCATCCTGAACAAGGAAATATCTTGGAAGGTGTGGAAGAGAGCACAATGTCACGTATCTTATTTTCCTAGGCTTGTTTTTTTAAACTAAGTATCCTGAATTTTATTCTTCTGCCAGTTTCCAGATAAACGAGAGTAAATAAGCAGAAATTTCAGTTATCTTTTTCAGAAACTTTTCCTTGAAAGCTTGAAGGCAAAAATAATTGGGAAACTCACTTACCTATCTAGCCATGTCACATTTGCCTACTCCATGCTGCAGGGACAGCCTGGAGCTCACTCGGTCAGACGAGATAGTGGTTGTTAAGTATCTAGCACAGGGCCTGTCCCTCTGTGAAAGTCTGCTCCCTTTCCTGGAGTTTATAGCCAAAGCCACCTTTTAGATTCTAGATGGGGCTGTGTTTTGGAGGATTAATTGACACATTTGGCTTGTCTTAATATATCCCTCGAACACACAGCTTTTGAGTATTTCCTGGGAGCTCAGTTGATTCTAAATGAGGCCACTAACACAGAGCAGAAGAAAGAATGAGAAAGACACAAACATAGAAGTCACTTTGATGCCTGCTTTTAGAAGGGCTGTAGAACTGAAGGAACATCAGACTGGGGGAGAGTAGCCGGGAGAGGGTGGGAGCAAGATGCACCCAGTTAGAACTGTGTACTTAGAGACTTTATTCTTAGCGTGGCTTGGAGTGAGGACTTGACGTGGGGAGAGGAACAGCTGGGAGAGGCTTTGGGCTGACAGGTACAGGGGACAGCAAGGAAGCCAGTTGAGGTGGGAGCCAGGGCAAAGGAAAGGTTCTAGACAGTCTTTGAGGCTTTTCTTAGAACCTGTTCACAATCACCAGTGTCCAGCCGATGATGTCGCATGGAGCCATTATATGTATGATGGTTGATATCTTTATTCATGTTTTTATCATTGTCTGTAGCAGCAAAAATTGTAAGCCAGACTGTCCCTATGGTAGATGTAGCAAAGGGTGTGCGTATGGAGGATCTGTACCATTCTGTTCTGTTCGACGCTGGTGTTAGAATGCCTACAATTGCTCCCTGGTACAGTGATCTGCTATTTGCTGGTACATATCCAGGAAGACATTAAATGTCTATAATGTTCTTAAGCCCTCTTGTTGTAGTGTTTTCTTTTAATTACACTGGTAGCAAAAGTCTATCTGCTATTGTTACTTTCATCATTAGCAGGACAAATATGCATTTTTTATAGGACCAAAGGCGAGCTCCTGTGGCATATAAAGTAAATTAATAAGGTTGGCTCAGCATTAAGCTATGTCAGAGCTGAGTCCAAATTTATTCTGGTCCAGGATGACTTTCTATGTGGCCTTTCTGGCTCTGAAGCTAATTTGGATGCTGAGTAGCCCCACAGGTATTTATATGTAGCGTTTGGTATTTTTACTGGGTCCTATTCTTCTCCCTTGGATCACCTAAAATGGTTAAGAATTTTCTAGTGGGATTAAGGTTGTGATCTCAGGGGAGGGGTGGGACATCTGCTCTTGGTTATTTTTGTGTGAGCTGCTTCCCCTTAAATGTATGTTCACAAATGAGCCAAAGCGTTATCATCTGGGGTTGAGAGAAGACAGGTCTGGGTGCCGCTCCTGAACTTGGCCTCTGAGCCATGGCTTCTGAAAGACACTCAGGTAAAAACTCCCTGATCTTTCTCTTATCGAGAGGACAGTTGTTTCAGGCCAATGAATCTGTCATTGGTCTAAAAGATCATTTTGGATCGAATGATCTTAGTGCTGTGTAAATGGTAAGTAAATCCTGGCTGCTGTCTGGTTTGTTTTTGTTCTGTTTTAAAGACGAAAGCGTCCTTCCTTGAGTAAGCTTGGGTGCTCGATTTATTTCTTAGTATTGTTTTTTTACTTTATTTTACATTTCAAAAGAAAGAAGTTTGATGTGGTTTGTTTGCTTGTTAGGAATGTTGGAAGTCAATCATCTCTACAGTCCTTGAGTCTAACTTAAGTCATTTAGGGAAAGGGAAATTGGCTATGGAGAGGGAAGGAGAATTGTATTTGTAACTAAAAGTATCCATAAATGACTTAACACATCTTCCCTTTTTCTGAACAATATTCTTAATTTTTTCTAAAAAATCGGTTGCAGGGTCTCTTTGTTATGGAAAATATGGTATTTGCTATTCTTAGCTGAAAGTTTTTCCTATCCCTTAAAGACCACGAGTGAGGGTTTCCTCACGTTTTATAGCCTGGCATTAGGGAGCCTTTCGGCCCTAAACAAGATGCCTGTGAGATAAAGGCTGGAGGAGAGAAACCCAGTCCTGTGAAATTATCCCGCTGTCTGTGTCACTCCCTAAAGCCAAGAGTGTAGCTGTTGCTCTGCTGCCCTCTGCCCAACTAACAGCTCCCCTGCTTGGAACTGGTGAAGATAGTTGGGCAGAGGGCAGACACTTGCTCCTGTCTCCCAACATTCAGGTTAAGGGACAAAGTTACTAGGCTCTTAATTTTCTTATTTTATTTTTTTATGTTTGCAAGTTTTATGTTTGAAACTTGGGATTGCCTGTTGATCTTTTTGACAATGAAAATAGGTTTTGACGAAATTCCTTTTTCAATGTTTCCAAGCACATATGCTGCAGTGGAGTCCCCCACATTAAGTAACGGACACTTCCTGCTTTGTTCCTATGAGTTTAAAAGCTGTTTGATGGTTTTTCTGTAACCCTCAGAGAATGTCTTACAAACATGGATTGGTAGCACATGTCTGAGGTGGTGACTATCTGCCAACCCATCAGCTAGACCAGTTTCCCTAATGGGCCTTGACTCCACATCAACTGGAAGATCAGTTACAATTGGATTACCTAAAAATATTACCTAAACTCTTAAGTGATAACAACAAAATAATAATATTAGTAATAATAAAAAATAAAATAATACCAAAATTGTTAGAACAATTGTTTATACTTATTATCTGATTTTACAAATTAAGAAGTAACAGTTTGCGTTGTGGTAAGGTCACTGGTCCATAGAAGCAGAAAGTGACTAATTTCTTAAAGGAGAGAGAAGCCCTCAGAGAAGGAAACTCAGTGTTGCTCTGAAATGGGCTTCAGTTGAGCAACAGAAAGGCTCAGATCTTTGGATTTGGACTCATTTTCAGTAGCCATCCACACAAGCAGGACATTTTAAGGACAAAGGTATATACTTTCAGCATTAAACATTTTTGTCTGAACAAAACATCAATTTAATTCCTGTTATTCTTTGGCTTTTCAAGTCAAGGTCCACGAATAGAGTGTGGAGAGAATTCAGATTATTTTTTATTATCCTACATTTACTAGTTCTCTTCACAAGCCAATTAACTACCTCACACACCTGCCAGCCACCCCCTTTTTGTTTTTCAAGACAGGGTTTCTCTGTGTAGCCCTGGCTGTCCTGGAACTCACTCTGTAGACCAGGCTGGCCTCGAACTCAGAAATCCGCCTGCCTCTGCCTCCTGAGTGCCCACTGTCTCTCCCTGCCTTTTAATGCTAAAAATGGAACTTGAGAGTTGGGGGAAGAGGAGGGGAATTGAAGAGAAATGCCTTCTTAAAATCCCAGACCGACAGAGTGGTAGTAGGTCACAGCTTTGTCTGATGGAAGAACAAACGCAGATATGGTTTCATTTAATAATCACAATATCTAGCCCTTCTTATACCAGACGTGAACTAAAATGGTGTTATCTGTACACCAGTGACCCAAAAGAGCTTTTACATTTTTTAACCAAATGTGGCATTCTAGAGACGTTGCCAGTAACATTGAATCATTGTGTTCGTGTCATATTTTTAAGCAACAATAACAATAATAAACTCTTGCTGAATTTTCTACAAAATTTGATGAGAGACTGCTTTTCACCCATGACTCATAAGTTCCATCTCCCTGAGACTATTTAGGTGTTTATTCCCAAACGTCTGACAACACCTCCAGGTGTGTGTTAGCATGTCTGTCACAAGTGTCCTATTCATCAGCTGAGGCTGCCTTCTATTTGTTGAATGTCCTAAGGAGTGCACTATGTCCTTTTCTCTGGAAGCCAACATTTATTGCTATGGCACCGAAGTGCTACACTGAGCAATGAGCTGGCTTTTGTTTTCCCTCTGGGTGGTGTTCAGTGTTTGCTCTGTTAGAGCAGTCAGACAAAGCACACAAAGAAGGGTGCCTAGATAGGGCACCTACTTTCTCCTGAAATGCTCATCTGAACCACTTGGTTTGAGGGGACAAATGAGCATTAGCAAGAAAGTCATTAAAAAATATATGAAAGCCCAAGCAAGACTTTGTGAGATACAAATCTTCTCTAACAGGTGCACATTAAGAAAAGTGCTTTAATTAGTGAATACGAAGTTGCTCTTTGTTTCTAAGTGTTAGTTGGATATGTGCGTACACATCTGTGTGCGGCTACTTTGTGTGTGTGTGTGTGTGTGTGTGTGTGTGTGCACGTGTGTGTGTATCCCCATACATGCAGTGTTTGTTGAAAGGCCAGTGGTCAGTGTTGAGTGGTTTTAGTTGTTTATTTTTGGAGGCAGGGTCTTTTACTGATCCTGGAGCCGATCAGTTTACCTAGGCTGGCTGGCCAGAACAAGCTTCAGGGATTGTCCAGTCCCTGCTTCCCCAGGCACACCCCAGTGCACCTGTCTTTTTATGTGGGTGTTGGGGAGCCAAAGTCAGGTCCTCATGCTCATACAAGCATTGAAATGATAGATCCACCCCTCCAGCCTCTAAATTCTTTTGCTGAGATACTGATGTTTCTGAAGGCACCTCTTGGCATGTTGGATATAAATCAAGTTTTCTTTCTTTCTTTTTTTTTTTTTTTGAAAGAGGAATCATGCTTATTAAATGAAGAATGGTGTGTCTTTTGAAGCAGGCATAGAAAGAAAGAAAGTCAAGCTGACACCTTAGAATGGATAGTTAACATTTGATTACTATTTCTGACTGTATTAAGCTAAGCATCCAGAATTGCTTTCCTTAAACATATTTCTACCAAAGATATCTTAGAAAAATCAGATGACAGTTCACATGACTGAGAGGTATTGTTTAGATTCGGGGACCTTACGATAATGGGAGGTGAGTTTTTAAACTCAGGACATAGTATCAGATTCATTCACCTGTCAATGTAGAAGAGAATCTGGTTCATGAAAGAGAAAAAAATTTCTCCCAGGAGGAAAGTCGATATTGCCTAGAAATAGAGGCTCAGATCATTGGATCAGAATCCATTCTGAGTGCCTGTCCACAGAGTGAAGTTTTAGAAGGTCAACAGTGGTGACCTTTTCCCATCTGCCTGCCAGTAGGGCACAGTGAATAATTTCTATATATAAGGTCCTGAACTAGGTCCCTGTGCTTCTGGTATAGTGGCAGAAATCTCATTTCCATGTACAAATGAAGGCCACACAGGTTAAAAATTCACCAGAGAAGATACCCTAGGACACAGTGTCTCCAGAAGAAGCAGTAAGGGGAGCAGCATTGTCACTGCATGTAGCAATATTTTCATTTAATGATAGATGACCTTTCCAAGTTAAAACCACTGTAGGTCAAAGCAAATATGTCTAGAAGTTTGTAGGGTGTAAAAGGTTGAACATTTCATGTACTTAAAAATTGCTGAGGGGATAAATTTATTTCTTAAGAGATAAATGCTGAAGAGCGTGAGACTAGAGAGAGCCCCACCAAGGAAGTTCTTTTCCTTTCTTGTCTTGTGATTTCTAATGAAGGTGAGGGATAAACCGACAGCTTCTGCCCTCCTAAAGTGTGGCTCCATATTCCTTGGCACCCACCACTTAGGAACCTTTGTACCAGTGTTGTTTGTCCTTAGCACCTGACGTTACTCCTGTGTTCTTGTCTCAACACTATTAACACATAGTGTATGTGAGGTTTTGGTGTAGTGACTATCTCACCAGTGGGAATATATTACTCCAGCTTTGTAGTAGCACTTATGCTATAAGGCTTTGAAATAGTTTTGTACCAAATAATCATATAATTAGAAAAAAAATGAGAGGTTGGATAATGCAGGCTACCCACTTTCACTTAGAATTTTGCTAAATAAATATAGTTAATGTGTTTGACATGACTACATGCTTTAAGTATTTCCAAATTGTTTGTGTATTAGACGAGAAATCCAACATTCCTAGACATGCCTGTTTTATCTTGATTAATAGTTGTTTCCACACATAGAAATGACTTGAGTCAACTGGTAAAAATCAGTCCTAAAATAGTCCCTTTGAAATCTGTCTTCTCCAGTTGCATACGGAATCTGGTCTTACGTATATTGTGGTGGGAAATCTGAGGTGATTCTGATTTCTCCTGCTTTGAAAATAGAAAAATACAGCCAGATGGTGGTGGGACACACCTTTAATCCCAGCACTCTGGAGACAGAGGCAGATGGATCTCTGTAAGTTCGAGGCCAGCCTGGTCTACAGAGCAAGTTCCAAGGCAGCCAAGATTATAAATTCTGTCTCAACAACAACAACAACAACAACAAAAACAAACAAACAACCCAAAAAGATGTACTGCCAAAAGCTAAAACTTAAAAGCACTGAGATTGGAGGACTTTTTTTTTTTTACTAGTACCATTAACGTGGTGTTAGCTCATTTAATGTCTCTTTGGCATGCTTTGGGAACCTATGTTAAAGGAATGTACTGGAGATACAGATTTTCATGGATGGATATTTCTAATACACTTTGGTATAAGCATGTCCAGCCTACAACCTGCAGGCTACATGCATCCCAGGATAGCTATAAGTGTGACTCAGCGCATTTGTACATCACAGCATTATGTCACATTGTCAGAAGGCTGGAACCTTGCTCCTAGGTTTGGCAGGTATCTGTCTGGTACTCTGAACTATAGTGTAACTAGCCTTCTCTTGAAAACCTCTGGATACCAGCTCATGCCTGTAAAATTCTCAACCTTTAGGAGGTCAAAGTAGAAGGTTTACTACAAGTTCCTGACCAGTCTTGGCTACAGCATTAGACTTTGTCTAAAAGCAAAGTCAAGACAAAACCCCTAGATACCTACAAATGAAATGTGCTGTGTTTTCTAGCATTTGGTTTCCTTTTGTGTGACGCCAGCACCTATTTTAACCATAAAGGAAGGGCTCGCCAATACCTAAAGGTAGCACTCCTTTTAGGTGGGAATCAGTACAGTTCTTAAATGAGAAATATTTAGAATCCATTCCGGCTTTTCTAGACGTTAAGAGAGTGATAATAAACAAGAAGTAGACAAGGCAGTAAGGGAGTTTTTCAGATGTGGAGGATGGGATTGCTGTGCTGCACAAATTCTGTCCTCTTGCCCTTGATGCTTAGAGCCGCTGATCATTTGAGTTACTTGTACTTACTCTTCCGTTGTGTTTAGTTTATGGTTTAAAGGATAAAGGGGTTAAAACCAGGGACCCATGCATGTTAGACAGCGATCCTGTCCTTTTAACTCTTAAAAAAAGGGGGGGGGGATCAGGATGTGGCAGGTGGATTCAGTTGCAAAGGCTAGCTTTGAATTCCCTCTATAGAGCAGATAGACCTTGAACCTGGGATCCATTTGTATATTCCCCCTGAGGAGCAGGGATTACAGGTCTGTACCACCGGGCTGACCTGGCATCTACAGAATCAGTTGGGTTTTCAAATGAGGTCTTAGCAAGAAAGCCCAACTTTGTTGAGGACACAACCAACTGTTTGCACAGTTTCCACATGGCAGAAGTGAACAGATGGGACAGAGCAGGTAGAACAGATGCAGAGGGGTTACCACAGGCTGTCATGGCCACAAGAAGTTGGAACAGGTGCCTCAAAGTAAGTGGGTAACTCAAGGAGATCGGCCAGACTTCCTTGTGTGTATGTAGTTTATGCCTACCTAGATACACAAGGAAACATCACTAAGGTTCTTAGAGAAAAACACGAGCGAGAGCTCTTCTCTCATTTTCCCTGTTGACTTGACAAGCAAATGTCGTTGTACAGAAATGTCATTCATGTACTTCCTGTGTCAGTTCTGTGACATGAGGGGCCTGGGTGGTGGATGTGTCAGTGGACATTGTGTATGTTCCACCGCCCTGCTTTCCCTTGTGGAGAGAGACTGGCATAAAAGACTGACAGTCCAAGGGGGAGTTCACCAGCCTCAGCCCAAGTGCGTTCCCAGACAAAGGGTGTGGTTTCCTTAGCTCACTCTGCTATTTGGTTGCCTATGGCAGCAGAATCTAAACAACTTGGACATGTGGTTGCATAAAAAAAAAAAAAAAAACCTGGGAATAGAACCCAAAGCAGGAGTTTGGGGCCATTCAGTTGGTGGAAGAGCAGCGGTGAGTACAGGCAACTGCTCATTTCTTTTCCCATTCTTTCTCTGAAGTACATGCAGGCTGAATAGTTTCAGTTTAAATGGTTTCAGTTCTTGTGTTTCTAACACAAATTAAATAATTGCTGTCTATTTACTTATGCAAATTCCTTTTTTTAATGGGAGAAGAAAATTAGCATATGAGTAAAGAAGTTGGGAAGTCATAGAAACCCTTCCTGGTGGCAGAAGTCTCTAGAAAAATGACTTGGCAAAGGAGCCGGCAGCAGAAGACCTTAGCTGGGCTCTGGGATTCTGTAAGCTTGTTACTTCTGGTCGTCTAGAGCTACAGCTGTGGTGCTGGTGGGGAAGGAAGGGAATGGAGGGAGGAGGTTCTTGGAATGATTACTTTAGCCCTTTGCAAAAGTCTGTTTTCCAGATTATACTTAAAACTTCTGCTGTTTAGAACGGCAGATCTGCCAAAAGGTACTACTTGCATAGCTAAGCCATCCCTCCCTGCCTGGACCTGAGAAAGATTTGATTTTGATGTGTCACAAAACTGTGTTTCACTGTGACAAATCATTCATGATTGCAGAATGTGCCCGTGCCAGGCAAGAATGCCTGTTGCCCAGACCTCAGCCACCGGGAAACTATCTGGGACAAAACTCTCTGGGATCTTTTCAAGGACTGAAGCTGCTTCTGCCAGTTTCAAGTCCACTTGAACATTTGAAAGCAGTTCCTGAGGGCTGCATGGGTGTCAGGGTCAGTGACTTAGCTGTTAGGTTTGTATTGGGATTAATAGAGCTGTGAGATCACCCAAAAAACATTTGCCCCAACCCTAAAATGGGACATATGGGGTCCAAGATGACAGGGAGGCTGGCTGTGTGGTGGGCAGCCATGGGAGCAATGGTCCCAGCCCGTGCAGTGTCGCATTCTTTTGAACCGTCTGCAAGCCAGGAGGGCATGGCTGCCTTGCGCAATAGTCTTACCTTTTTTCCCCCTGCTCCACCTTACCCTCCCATTCCCCTTTCCATTTGTGGTTACTTTGCAACAATGGATGAATCTCCCAGAATCCTCCTGTGTGGTGACCTTAGCTAGCCTAAGGTCTGGCCCACTTGTCCTCCTCTGAGTCAGCATGGTGATTTCTGACATGTCCCTAGGGAGTTACTGGCCCTTTACCCGTGATACTTAGAGTTCAAATCAGAGGCATTTTCTTCCTGGGAGCCATAGTGAAGGATCTGTTGCTGTGACACTTGGTAATCAGCCAGGCTTAAGTGGAAGCTGGACCCTGAGGACTCAGGGTTTTCCTAGCTACATCGCAGCAGTGCACTGGAACCTGCAGGGCCTTCTATGGTAGAGTATCCTTGTGTTCTCCTATTCATTTGTCATGCTTGCTTGCCCCTACAGGTCCCTCCAGCTATAAGGTGGGCACCATGTCTGAGAAGTTCGACTGTCACTACTGCAGGGACCCCTTGCAGGGGAAGAAGTACGTGCAGAAGGATGGCCGTCACTGCTGCCTGAAATGCTTTGACAAGTTCTGTGCCAACACCTGTGTGGAATGCCGCAAGCCCATAAGCGCGGATGCCAAGGTAACTGCTGTTGCTGATGGGGGAACGGGGGCAGGCTGGGTGGGCTTCAGGTGTTTGCCTGCCACCTTGCCAGCAACGCTGCCATTTTGAAGTCTCATCATAGTGGCCTTACGTACTTGAGGCAGGTGTTTCTGATGTCTCTAGCTTAAAAAATATATGATGCGGGCCTTGGACTCCATGGCCTGCTAAGGCACTGCCAGTTCTTTCATAGTATGTAGGTTGAGTGGCCTTTAGCAGAAATGCTTAGCAATAGAAGTGTTTGATTTTGCATTTCTTGTTTTATAATACTTCTCCATATTTAATGAAGGATACTCAAAACGATACTCAAGTCTAAACACAAAATTCATATATACATAGCCTGAAGGTGATTTTGTACAGTGTTTTTGTTTTTCAAATTAAATATAATTATCTCGTTTTTCCCTCTTGCCCCTTCAACCCCTCTTGGGCATCCCCCAGCTCCTGCACACTTTCTCTCAAATTCATAGCCTCTGGCCTCTTTTTTCTTTTATCGTCTGTGGAATGGCATTTATGCACTGGAGCTGAATGAACTGGAAGGGTCTTATTTTCCCCAGGGACACAGACTAAACTGTGTGTTGCGCTTTGACACTGTGACTGTGGCCTGGCCCACAAGACCAGATGTGTCCTTTTCTCCTTGTGAGATCTGTCTGTTAACCCTTAAACCACTTGAGATGCCGGAGCCTTTTGGATTTCAGATTTGTGATGGGGGCTTTGGGAACTGTGAGGCTTTCGTCTTCACTTCAGTACTACTCTTCCTGTTACTCCTAAAAGCACTCACCACAGGGCATCCCCGCATGGAGGGGGCTGACATTGGCGTGAGTAGTTACCTGGCCCTGGAGAACCTGGTATCTGATGGTAAGGCTACTGCCACTGGCCCCAGTGGCCCTCACAGTGGCCACCCTGCTCTGCTTGATGTCCAGGAGGTGCATTATAAGAATCGCTACTGGCATGACACCTGCTTCCGCTGTGCCAAGTGCCTTCACCCCTTGGCCAGTGAGACCTTTGTGTCCAAGGATGGCAAGATCCTGTGCAACAAGTGCGCCACTCGGGAAGACTCCCCCAGGTGCAAAGGGTGCTTCAAGGCCATTGTGGCAGGTACTGGCCCCCTCCCACCCTGAGGGCGGACATGCTGTGTGCTTGCTTGTCATGGTGGGGCTAACTTTGCTGTGAGCTGCTTTGAGATTTTAGCATATATATGTACACATGTACATACGTGTATATATGCGTACATATATATGCTCGTACACACGCACACACTCGGAGACTAACGAACACTGGAGAGAACAGTCTGTGGCAAGAGAATGAAGTGAAAAGTATGTAGCGTTTCCTCCTTTGGGTGTAGTAAGTGATCCATGCATGCTTCTTCTTCAGGCATTTTTGGGTTAGGCAGACCCCTAGTGAAATGATTAAGTCATTGCAATGGTGGAGGTGGGGAGTCGGGGTTCAGGTACCTCTCCTAAACGGTCCTGCCAGGATCCCCACCTGTGACAGAACCCTGGGTTGGCATGACTGCAGGTAGCACTCAGATAGGTTGAGGGAGGCCACTGACTGCAGGGCCTGCATCCCCTCATGTCTGGGGGCGGGGCTGAGGAAGCTGAGTGGATGCAGCTCCCTGCAGAGCCTGTCAGTGGGGCTATCAAATTGTTTCCTCCTGCAGGAGACCAGAACGTGGAGTACAAGGGCACCATCTGGCATAAAGACTGCTTCACCTGCAGCAACTGCAAGCAAGTCATTGGGACCGGAAGCTTCTTCCCGAAAGGGGAAGACTTCTACTGTGTGACTTGCCATGAGGCCAAGTTTGCCAGGCATTGCGTGAAATGCAACAAGGTATGTTGTGGTAGTTTTGCATCAAGTGCTGTTTCCCTGGAGTTGGGCAGTTTGCAGAGCACTTGCACACGCAATATCTCATTCCATCTTCATGATAGCCCTGTGACGTAGGAATTATTGTGCCCATTTTACAGACGAGGAGCCGAGGCTTAGAAAGCAGTGCCACAGCTGATTGTCTGTGTCCCTCTATTCTGAGCCAGCAGCCCTGGCTCTGGAGGCCTGCCGCCTCCACTTTATTACCTTCCAAAGAGGTGCACCTTGTCTAGGCCTTGGTCTCCTCATCTGTAAATTGGGGATAATAATAGCACCTTCCTCCCATGGCTGTAGTGGTAATGAAATGAGATACTGTATCCCAAAGCACCCAGCACAGTGCATGGTTGTTGAATCTGAATCCCGGTGCTACACTCCCTGGTCTAGGCCATCACATCTGGAGGAATCACTTACCAGGATCAGCCCTGGCATGCCGAGTGCTTTGTGTGTGTTACCTGCTCAAAGAAGCTGGCTGGGCAGCGTTTCACCGCTGTGGAGGACCAGTATTACTGCGTGGATTGCTACAAGAACTTTGTGGCCAAGAAGTGTGCTGGATGCAAGAACCCCATCACTGGTAGGCTAAAGAGTCCCTGCTAAGTCTGCCAGGCTAGGTTTTGCGCATGGTAACCATCTCTCATTTTCCTGGCGTCGGTTCCATCCACAAAAGGCCCTTAGACAATGTCCATCCATCCCTACCATTGAGGCCCTAAAGGCCCCTCCAAATAGTTTGGATTATCTCCCAGGCCAGGTTAACCCTAGCAATGCAGAGCACTTCCTGACTACTGTTGACAAACTAACCATGCCAGGAGTTCACAAGCCTGAAAGCAAGGCAGTGCACAGGGGTACAGGGCAAGAGGAAGCAGGTGGGAGGAGCTGGGGATGGGGCCAGGCGGGAAAAGAGATTGGAATGGGGAGGGTTAGGGAGGTTGGAAAGCTATAACCTGGCTTTATACCACCCCATAGTGGAAGGCTAGAGCAGAGGGGTCTGCTAGCAGGGTCATTTTTATTTAATTGTAATCTTCTTGTGATCAGTAGCAAAGCTAATCACTTCATTCCTCATCTTGCGACCGCGATCCACGTGCCCTGAGCCCTTTCCCAGTTTCCCCATCTCCCCGGGGGAGCCTTGAAATGTACATTTGAGAAGACTTTTGCCATCCTCAGGGAAAAGGACTGTGTCAAGAGTGAGCCACCCAGTCTCTAAAGCTAGGAAGTCCCCAGTGTGCCACGGGAAACGCTTGCCTCTCACCCTGTTTCCCAGCGCCAACCTCCGGGGCAGGCATCCGGGTGGAGAGAGGACTTGTCCCTCGTGGGTGGTGGTTCTTTATAGAAAAAATCGAAGCTTAGCAGCTCCTCGAGGCCCGGTAAGTGTACACCCTACAAACAGCCCAAGGTTGCCTCCTGGTGGCCACTTTGATGTCATGGCCCTGACTTAAAAAGACTTGTTATGCTGGGAGGTCGGTGTTCGTCACAGAGCTATAGTGGTGGTGGTATGGGAACGGGGGTTCTTTAAATCAAGGAAGCCATTAGCTGAGCTCTGGCATCTTTTCAGGTCCTTGACAGCCATAGAAGGGTTGCGGCGGCGCGGGGGACAGTGGCGGCGCGGGGGACAGTGCGCGGTCGAGTAGAGGGGAGCAGAGAGCCCGGCAGACACTGACTGTGTGCCTGTCGGCTCTATGAACGGGCAAGTTGTCATTTTATCTCTGACTCCTGGCTTTCTCGTCGGTCTTCATTCAGCTGTCTCTCTGTTTTTTGTGTTTTTCCACAGGGTTTGGTAAAGGCTCCAGTGTGGTGGCCTATGAAGGACAATCCTGGCACGACTACTGCTTCCACTGCAAAAAATGCTCCGTGAATCTGGCCAACAAGCGCTTTGTATTTCATAATGAGCAGGTGTATTGTCCTGACTGTGCTAAAAAGCTGTAACTTGACAGGGGCTCCTGTCCTGTAAAATGGCATTTGAACCATGCTTTGTGTCCTTTGCTCACTCCCTCTGCACCATCCATAGGGGAAGAGTGGGCTTTCACTTCTTTCTGTCTTTTCTCCATTTTACAGTATTAATCAACCAAGGACACACAGTGATCATATTAAGACTTAGCAATGAGCAACCTTGCAGCGAAAATAATTTTCTCTGTTGCTGCAATGGAAAAACAAAAATTTAGAATGACTCTTCTGCATGTTTCCCATAGAGCAGAAAAGTGCTAACCATGTAGCCACTTCATGATGTAAGCAAGAAGCTTAGGCGATAAAGCTCCCACTGAGATGCCTTTGGGGCTCAGTTGGGACGCACTGTGCAGTCACTTGACTGCAGTGCAAGAGTTGCAGCGGCTGCTCCAACTCCCTGCTTGCCTTCCATGGGCAGTTCAGAACTTGCCAGAATGCATGGTTTAACTTCCTTATCAAAACTCTGTTCTTTTGTGCTTTCTCACGACTAACACAGATTTCCAGAGAATTTAACATTTTTGAACTTTGCTGTAATTCTCAAGTGACTTTTCCCCATACTAATAGTTGACTCCCCTACATGGCGTGTTCTCTGAGCGTTCCTGCTTTAAAACATGGAACACACAGGTGATTTAGAGCATCCAAGCAGATCTGAGGAAACGAGCCTGTTTCAGAACCAACTCGCCACAGTGACTACTTCTGGAAGCTTAACAAGACTAATTCTCCTGTCCTTTATAATTTTTTTTTTAAGTTTTGTTTTAATGAGTAGTAAAATAGTTTATGGGTTTGGAAACTTGCATGACAATATTTGAGCCTCCTCAAACGTTCCTGCAGTTTTGAGATTCATCCTGTAGACGTGACAAAAAACTCTAGAGCAGCAGCTGAGCAGACACAGGGCTGTCATCAACAAGAACACATTTGAAAGCAGTGAGAAGGTGAAGTCCTTGTCACATAACCGTTGTCTGCTCTGTCTGTGTTCAGGAAGAGTGCCAAGTCCCTTTTCTTGTGATTCTTAGAACTTTCCCTCTGGAGTTTAGTTAGATGTCCGGGGCTGTCGAGGGTGGTCACCGTCCTTCCTAGGCAGGACTGGGTTTTCACCTCCTCTGAAACGCAGGACTGTCTCCTAACTGTACTCTGCATTGTATTACACATAACGAGCCGATATCAAGTAAAGATGTAATGAAAATACACACTATATATTACTGGAGGCGTGGTTGTAGATGCCAACACCTCATTTCCATATTTGTCATTAGCTGTTTCCATCTAATGTTTGATTGTATCTTTACAAAAATAAAGCAGCATAGGAAGAACACGCCTCCTGTCTTTTTATTCTGCCGGAAGGGAGCACGAGAATGTAATACACAGCAACTCCAGAAACTTGGGGACCTTGCTCCCGATTTCAAGGAAATAGTTCATTGCAATGTACAAACCTGCAGGACCACTCTGGGCCAGTTTTCAAAACAAAAACTGCCTCAGGGTGTTTCCTGGATTTCCACGTCCCATAAAAGGCAAGAACTGGCAATTCTTGCTTGGGTAGGACAGGCAGGAAGGGAATCCCAAATGAGGCCGCTTGAGAAGGAATCGTCGTTCCTCCACCCCTTCCCATTGGACCTATGTGCTATTGTATTTTTATCCCTGGTCCTTCCTACCTTTACCCGGCATGTGCTTTGAGCCGAAGTCTTCTGTTGAGAGGCAGGGAAGAGCAGCCTGGCCTGGGATACTGTGCACTTGGAACTGGAAGCTCATTTCTTACCCACCCACCCTTTCTCTGCCACAGGGGTTCTTTGAACAGGGCCCAAGAGGCCAATGGCAATGGGTGCCTGCTGTGCTCACTTTCGGTGCCCAGCCCTTCCTCCCATAGGAGGTTCCAAAGGCCTGTGGGACTTGGATAAGCTACTTTTCAGCTAAAGGTGGATTGTAGGGGTGGCAAAGTGTTACGCTTCCACAAGCCCCGCCCTGGCAATCTTTTTAAATGTCCTTTTTGTTGGATATCAGAATCTTGAGAAATGATGGGGTCAGAGTGGTCTCTTATTCAGCTGAAGCATTTGCCATCTAGGACGAGGGTCGGAACTTGTCAG
Source organism: Rhynchomys soricoides (assembly GCA_019843965.1). Classification (NCBI taxonomy): domain Eukaryota; kingdom Metazoa; phylum Chordata; class Mammalia; order Rodentia; family Muridae; genus Rhynchomys; species Rhynchomys soricoides. The sequence continues at coordinate 1,122,099 of JADRCH010007388.1, read as the reverse complement.
AATCCACCTCAAGCCTTTTTTTCTGTTGTGCTATAGATTGGCCATTAAGAATGTGGACCATCCCCTCTGGGTGTGTCTCCTTTTAGAGAAATTACCTGTGGAAACATCTTTAAGCCAGTGAAGAGCACCTATGCAGGTTTCTGAGGCTGTGTCTGCACCACACCAGCTGAAGAAAAGCTACACTGGGGGCTGGAGAGATGGCTCAGTGGTTAGGAGCACTGTATACTCTTCCAGAGGTCCTGAGTTCAATTCCTTACAACCATGTGGTGGTTCACAACCATCTGTAATGAGATCTGATGCCCTCTTCTGGTGTGTACTCATACATAAATAAATGTAAAAGAAAGAAAAACTACACTGCCTAAAATACCCCAAATCACCTCTACCACTTGGTCCACAGTCTGCAACAAAACATCCTTCCATACCCAAGAAACAGACCTGCCAGGCATCTGTCTCTGCAGTTGCTTGCCCCTAACACTGATCTTCAGAATCAAACAGGTCCTACACACTGGGTCTAATCTCACAAAAAATGCTGGGCCTATTTTCCAGAGAAGAAAAGCACAAGTTTGGAGAGATTAAGCTTGCTATGAGCTTGTTACACAGCTCATAGGAGAGAGGTCATTTGGGGCATTTTATTACTATGTCAGTTATGACACTGTACTGTCACAGAAATGGACATACCAGTAAGGAAAGTCATCAGGATATCCACTAGTTTGGAAGACACCTGTTTCTTGCATGACTGAGCTCAGGAGAAAGAGGTTGCAAATGTAGTCACTACACTGTCATCAAGACAAGAACATAACTTACGTCCAACAGGGTGAGAACCGAAGCAAGGTTGCCTGGGTTTACATCCTGGGCAGGTGACAATTCACCAAGGTTTTTCTTCATTTTAAAAATGAGACAGAATGGCTCATTTCAAAATTGTATGCATATGGCACAGTCACAGGAGAGCAAGCTTAGTGGGGCAACTGGTAGCAAGGAATCACGCAATCAGTGTTAGCAAGGCTTCTGTCCTTAGCACCAGACCTAACTGCGTTGGAGTCTTCCACTTACTCTACAAGCCACAGTGGGGAATGGCTGCCATGACCTTAGAAACACCAGTTCACAAAGATTAGGAATAAATAAGAGAGCCAGCTGTATAAAAAGTCAAACTTACCATGTTCATTCTTTTGTGACTGCGTTACCTCGCTCAGGATGATATTTTCAAGTTCCATCCATTTGTCTGCGAATTTCATGAAGTCATTGTTTTTAATAGGTGAGTAGTATTTCATTGTGTAAATGTACCACATTTTCTGTATCCAGTACTCTGTGGAGGGACATCTGGACTGTTTCCAGTTTCTGGCTATTATAATATGGCTGCTACGAACATAGTGGAGACTGGATCACCAACCAAAGAATATACATGGAGGGACCCACGGTGCTGACCACATATGTGGCAGAAGAGGGTCTTGTTAGCCATCAGGGGGAGCAGAGGCCCTTGGGTGTGAGGGTGTTAGATGCCCCAGTGCCAAGGAGGGAAGATGAGAGTGGGTGGGTGGGTGGGTGGGGGAATACCCCCATAGAGGCAGGGGAGGGGGAGGGAATAGGGAGGTTCCAAAAAGGAGATCTGGAAAGGGGGAAACATTTGAAATGTAAATAGTGGGAAAATTTAAAAAAGAAGTAAAACTTGCTGAGGTAGAGCATGAGTAACAGATTGAATTGATTTGTTCATTCAGTGAAACTTCCTATATTCCTGCTAGAGTTTTCTAGAGTGCTGGGATTGCAGGCATGGTACTACAGTTCCTGGACAAGCCGTATTTAAAGATTAGAACCTTGGGCCAGTGAAAAGGTTTACTGGGTGAAGCACATGATACGCGATCCCAACCATCCGATCCTTGGAACTATGTAAAGGTGGAAGGAGAGAACTGACTCCCAAATGTCCTTCTCTAACCACTGCATACATACATACTGTAGCTTGCATGTTCCTACGATTACGTTAAGGATGGTCCAGATAATGGAAGCTCAAAATTAAACAGGCATATCAGGTCGTAAGTAGTCACAATCATGCCATGAAGAAATGTGTACATAAGAACATACCAACTGACTCAGCATAGATTCGTGAAGCAGTTTTTAAAAAGTTACATGTTGGGGAGATAGTGCAGTTGGTAATGTGCTTGGCTCTTAAGCATTAAGACCCGAGTTTGATTCCCATCACCCACCTCAAACCTTGAGATGTGGGGGCCTCATGCTTGTAACCTCAGTGGCAGGGAGGTATAGCTCTCGGGGCTGGCTGCCCAGCCAGACTAACCTAATCTGAAGACCTTAGGTCTCAGGGAGAGACCTTGTTTCAAAAATGGCTCCTGAGAAATGACACAAGACTGTATCTCTGCCATATAT
>JADRCH010007388.1:1101150-1119626 GCA_019843965.1 Rhynchomys soricoides | reverse complement strand
ACACACACACACACACACACACACACACACACACACACACAGAACCTGTAATGTTTTCCTCATCTGAGGAAGATACCAAAAATCAAAGGTTAAAAGGAGAATGTTTTTTTTTTCTTGTTGTTGTTGTTTTGGTTTTTCGAGACAGGGTTTCTCTGTATAGCCCTGGCTGTCCTGAAACTCACTCTGTAGACCAGGCTGGCCTCGAACTCAGAAATCCGCCTGCCTCTGTCTCCCAAGTGCTGGGGTTAAAGGCGTGCGCCACCACTGCCTGGCTAAGGAGAATGTTTTGACATAGTGGGTAAGGTCACACAGCCTCAATAGAACATATGTGGGTAAGAATGGTGACTTCTGATTGGATGAAGTGGCTTATACCTGCAGCTGCGTGGGAGCTACACAAGCCAGAAGGCAGCTTGAAATCTTAAGTTTACAACCAGATTTGGCAACACAGCAAGCTGGAGACTTAACAAAAGAAAAGATTAGGGATGGGAAGGGAAGGAAGGGAAGGGGAGGGAGGGGAGATTATTACATGAATTTCACCTTAGTAAAAACAAAACAAAATAAAACCAAAACCTACTTTAACAATAGGCCTCAGCTATAATAGCACAATCAAGAAATAAAGACCAAACTTCAGCTGGGCGGTAAATGGCAGCACACACCTTTAATCCCAGCACTCGGGAGGCAGAGGCAGGGGGATCTCTTGAGTTCATGGCCAGCCTGGCCTACAGAGCGAGTTCCAAGACAGCCAGGGCGACACAGTAAAACCTTGTCTCGGAAAAACAAAAGCAAACCAAAACAAAGAAGAACAGGGTTTGAAGACACACTTTCCTGTTCTAAACCTGGAAGTCTGCATAATCACCATCTAGATGAATAGAGAAAGATGAAGATCTGATTATTGTTTGTTGGACTTGCCAGGACCCTGTATTAAAACCTTGCTTGACACTTGGTATCACCTTTATATGACCATCACTGCATTTTTATTATCATAATGAAAACAAGCTTGTTTTATTTGAGACCTTTATGTCATATGGCACATACATCAAGTGTTTAAGCACATGTAGAGAGATATCAGAAGCATGTCTTTCAGGATGATTGCGTTTTGTTGTCTACATGTAAGAACCAGTATCTAAAAGTATTTTTTAAACACAATGCATCCTGCTGTAATACATAACCAAGGACCAAGAATCAGAAAATGTAATCATCTCCTTTTGCTAATCCAAGATAGATGGCCAAAAGAACATTGCCCGGCTTTAAAACATTTGTGACTCAACACTGAAGGTCATTGGTGTTAGCACAAAGAATGTGTGTCCTAGTCTTATGGAATCACATCGAGTGCATGTGTGTGTGTGTGGGGGGGGAGCTACATGTGTGAATGTGCCTGTGTATACATCTGTGTGCCTGCACTGGAACTGAAGCATAGCGCTGCCTTTGTCTTCCACGCGGCACAACTGCCTAAAAAAAGGCAAGCTTGAGTGTATCCTGAAGGACAGGCCTCAGGATCAAGACAGCACAAACGATAAGTACACAATATTTAAGGGAAATGATCATATTCCATGAGACAAGAGCCAAGTACTGTTTTATGTATGTGACAGAATAGTGCATGCTGTATATAAGCCCCATTATGTGCTTCAAGACAAAACAGTAATGAAAGCCTGAAAGACACTGATGGTCCCAAGTTTATATTTTCAGATTCTGGCATTGGGAAGTATCGGCACAGGACAGGGATGAGAGGCGAATTCTACAAGTCACCTAAGGACAGGCAGTAGTGTGCTATTATGGAGCCTTTGGCAGACATTAGGAACTCTCACACAGTCTTCTGAGCACCCCAAACTCCTCTTACAAGGTCTTATGTTTTCTACACAATCAAACTGTGTTTCTAGCTGTTGAAGTAGTGTCACCATTAACTAAACTATTTTAGGGTTTCAAATAGATCCTGTCATAGACACGCATTGAGGAATCCCTTGAAGCATATACTCCTGGATAGAAAACACAAGAAAGAGACAACAGAGATGTTTTCAAGGAAAACAGAAACCTCTTTTACTTAAAACTCTAGTGATATTAACATTTTCTCAAGGTTTTTTTGGTTTGTTTTCCTTTTTTTTTTTTTTTCTTTTGGAACAGGTATTTCTTTTGCCAGGTTCAAGTATAAAAGAGACCATTCTGAGCCTTGGCCTTGGGAGCTTCAACATAGAGTAGAAGATGATCAATCTTCAAGGCCCCATAGCATTTACACATCTAACCAGGGAAGACAAGAAAAAATAAAGTAGATTAGGTGCCTGTGATGTCATGGGAACTCACCCCTGGCCTCCCTTTAGGGTGACTGACTCTTGGACCCAGCCCTCTGCACATTCTGACACCCTGGTGTTCTTTTCTAAATGCTCACCTCATCAATGCCCAAAGAGCCCACATTGCTTTTGACAACACGTGTTCTGTGTGGGAGAGGGAAGGTAGGTACGCATGCTACGTCCTGATGAATGTGGACGCCACAGTTAGAGGTCCAGTGTCGTCTTCTATTGGCTCTTTATTTGACTTTTTTAAAAAAAATAATTAAAGGCCTCACTGAATCTGCGGCTTACTCAGCTTATACTGGCTGGCCAGTAAACCTTAGGGATCCTCCTGTCTCTGCCTCCCCAGTGCTGAGATTATACCTCGCTTTTTACATGGGTGCTGGGCATCAAACTCAGGCCCTAAAGGTTGCCTGACAACCATCTTCCCAGCCCTGACAACTTTTTTTTTTTTTTGAGGTAGGTTTCTCTGTGTGTAGCCCTGGCTGTCCTGGAACTCACTCTGTAGACCAGGCTGACCTCGAACTCAGAAATCCACCTGCCTCTGCCTCCCAAATGCTGGGATTAAAGGTGTGCGTCACCACCACCTGGCTGACAAACTCTTAAAGAGAAAAACGATGGCCCTTTGGTTTGGGAAATACAGGATGAAAGATAAATTATAAAGATTGTTCTCTGCCCTCCACTGTACTTGTCTGGCAGCCAGAGGAGCAAGAGCTCAGAGAAAGCCAGATCTTGAAAAGGACTTAAATTTTATATGTGGCAGGAGATGCAGGGCATAGAAATTATTATAAAGTCATGTATTCTCTGAAATCTAAGATAATGGAAACATTTTCTAGATCATTCCTCCAGACTCACCACTCTCTTCTACCACTCCTCGAAATGCCAGTCTGGAATAGCTGGAAGTGAAGGGATGTGCGAGATTAGTTGCTCTTCCCGCTATATGAAGGTGGGAGAAAACCTTGGTTAAAGGGGCGGAAACAGGTTTGGCTCTTTTCTTATGGTCCAAACGTGCCTGAGGACCTTGGCGAGATAGCTTAGAATCCATTGGACTTTGTTTGGTGCTACCAAGAGTGGTCTTTAGGACAGGCGATTCAGTGGTCTGACTAAGGTCTATAACCTTGTCACAAACCCACTCGGGATTGGTGGTGACACTTTGAGTAGGACGGATGGCGGTGCTGCCTCCCTTTAATTTTCTGCTTCTCATTGGGCGGGCAGGTGGTTTTTTAGCTGGTAACCTGGAATAAAATATTGTAGTGAGAATCCTGTTATTCCAAAACCATAAAAGGAACTTTATCATCTAACTTGTGAGAAGTGCCTTGGAGCTAGTAAAGCACATTTCCACATACTAGAAGGATGAGAAGGGCCAGAGGGACCACGTAGATCACAGAACACAGTGTCATTCAAATTGTATCCTAGATATCCTGGAGATATCAGGACACAAGAGCAACTGACAATGCCCAAACCTAGGAACTGTGTGTGTGTGTGTGTGTTAAAGATGCCAAAGGGGGGGGGGATACTTGATGCTCTGCTCTATCACTTTCTACCTGATTCCTTTCAAACGGGCTCTCTCTTCTCACTGAACCTGAAGCTAAACTGGCAGCCAGAAAGCCTTAAGGACCCTCCTGTCTCTACCCTTAATTGAGGCTATAGATGAGCATGTGGCCATACCTGGCTTTTTGGGTGGATGCTGGGATTTGAACTCAGGTCCTTATGCTTGCACCATAAGTGATTTTACCCACTGAACCATCTCTCTAGCTCCCTATTGCCTTTCTTAAAGTCAGTCACAGATGGTAAGAGGCAACTAGAGAACTGGTGCAAGAGTTACCAGAACCTAGCCTCTTGCAGACAAATATATCCTCTAGTGGACCTCAGAGCTGTAAAATCTTTCAAGCTATCATCTGGGCAGTGTTCATTTTCAACAAACAGTTCCTACTCTCCCAACTTAACCTCTGAGCCTGCTTACCAATATGTGACAGAAGCATATGGTTATCAATCTCTGAGTGGCAGTGAAAATGAAGACAGGTAGTGTCTGTTTATACACTCAATAAATGAATGCACATTTATCATGCAAACACAAACAATTTGATGTCAGATTAATCTGGGTTTGAATTTGGCAAATAATATCTAAAGCTTCCATGCATCTCAGTTTCATTGTCTGTAAAAGATGGGGGTGATGATCTTGGCCCAGAGAGGATGCCGTGGGCACTATTTTGTTTCCACTAAGTCCGGTGTTTGTCATGTTTGGTGTATGCAAACTAAGTACTCAATCAGTAATAAATGTTGATCAGGATTCTAAGAACATATGCCATTCACACTTTTCCCACATCTATTTGGATGAATAAGGTGCTAAGAGACTTACTTTGAGCCTTTTCCTTGAATTGTAGAGTATTTGAGGTCTTTTTGTTTGACAGCTTTCATGTTCCCGTTAAAATATACATTTTTCTCGGCATCAACCTCACCAGTTCCCGCTTGCAAAAACACGAGCTTTTGGGGTCTTATCTTGGTATATTTGTGAAACTTTTTGAGTTTCAGAGATAACATTTTTCCTCCTGGAGAGGAGAGAAGGTCATGAAAGCTGGAACTAGGATGGAGATCCCTGCCTGAGGCTGTATGGGCCAGATAAGCATTCATCTGGGCAAAGAGGCCCAGCCTTAGCCTGAGCAGCCTCAACATGCCAGGCCAGCCGAGGGCTACCCAGCATGGGCATTCATTTGCCTGGCTCTTAATGATGATTACATTGTGATGATGGGGAACACATCTTTAAGGAGTGTCCTCTTTTCTTGGCTAGTAAGAGCTGTTGTCCCTAAGGGCAGTCTTGTTTCCTACCCTTGACCCCCAATCTCCCACCCTTGAGTCTGGGTTGACTTCACATGCCCCTTACTACTCTCAGCTCTCTTCCCATTCAAAAGCAAACCCAGGGGCTCTAGGCACTGGGCTCTGTCTGCATTTTCAGCAGGCTTCTTAAAGCCAACCCTCTTCTGGTACTGTCACTTTGCTCCTGTGTGCAACCATGAGGGACAAGCAAACCTGATGAAAACATCTCAAAGGAGTCTTCACTTCCTGTTTCGCCTTCATCATCAGCTTCATCTTCAGATGAAGAAGATATTTCTGCCTATGGTTAGCAGAGAAAGTCATGATTATATGTATTTAAATTATCATCCTGGTCTAGAATCTCAAAAGACTAGGAAAAGATTATATTGATGGCAAATTTTTGACATTTAAAATAAAAAGTAAAAAAAAAAAAAAAAAAAGTATCAATTTCCTTAACTGGCCTCATGACAGGCAGGTGGCCTTAATTTTTTCACTTAGGACAACACTTTAAAATGAACCATTTCGCCAGGCAATGGTGGCGCACGCCTTTAATTCCAGCACTTGGGAGGCACAGACAGGCGAATTTCTGAGTTCGAGGCCAGCCTGGTCTACAGAGTGAGTTCCAGGACAGCCAGGGCTACACAGAGAAACCATGCAGGCAAGGCCTGCAGCCCTTACCTCACATTCATTGTCTGCTTAGAATGTTAGTGAAGCCAGGGTAGGAACAGTAAGTAAAGAGCAAGATGAACATGAGAACAGGGAACAGGTACTGTTGTAAAAGGTCTTGGGTCAATGCGTAGAATGAGGTTTGAGGTAGAATCTCAAACCACTTCTCTGTAGGGGATGGTTCTGATACTAAGGTCCTGTTCCCCAATTGGTTCTTAATTGATCAATAAAGATACCAGCAACCAATGACTGAGAACAGGGCAGGACACTTAGAATTGTACAGGGGGATGCAGGGAGAATGGGGGAGGGATGGGGAAAGAGGATGGAGGAGGCAGTAGTGACAGAAGGTGAAGCCAACCAGCCATGTGAATTTTTGGTCAGAGTGACCGGTGGTCACTCTATCCACTTATGCCTGGGGTGGCAGGGGAGGTTTAGGAGTACCCAGTCATTGAGTTAGCCAAGTCATTTTAAGATTAACTAGCGTGTGTGTGTGTGTGTGTGTGTGTGTGTGTGTGTTGTTGTTGTTGCTGTTGTTGTTATATTTTTATTCCTGGATCCAAGGGAATCTGGGTGAGGGCTGGTAGCAGTGAGATCCATGTGGAGCTTAAAGTGGGGTAGCAAAAACAGCACACTACACTTCTTAGAAACAACATTTCTAGCAAACTTTTGTCATGCACCTTTCTGGTGAGGCTAACTAGGACCAGCTATAAATAGCACCTTGTAACCAAATGTAAATGGCCCAGAATGTAGAGAAAAATAAGTCTCAAGTGCATGTGCTCTATTCAGAAGACATGTCAGGAGAAGCAAATAGAAAACACATGCAAACAACCAGAACCAGACAGGAGGAAAGGCTAAATTCATTTCACCAAAAGATATTAAAAGATAGAAACACATACCTCTAAAGCACTTCTATTTAGAGTAGGTAAAAAGCTCTGCAGATCAGTAAGAAAAGCAGGTGACAGAATTGGCAGATAGAAACATGATGGCAAAAGGCTCATCAAAGTGGATGTCTGAGTGTTCAGGAAGTATATAAAAAGCTTTTTAAGTTATCAGACGATGTTTATTAAAAACAAAAAAAAAACAAAAAACAAAAACAAACAAAGTTAACATTAGGAACTTCTCCCTAACAGAAAATGACAGTAAGACAAGGCACAGATTGCGAGAAGACAGCCTCAAACACATCATGACGGCAGCGGCAACCACAAAAGCGTGGTCTAGAACATTCCGGGAACTGTTAAAAATAAGAAAAAAACCCAAACTGATCCAAAGTTTTAGGCAAGAAGACCCAAGCAAGCATTTCACACAAGAAAACACGAAAGCAAACTAGAGTTAGAAAAAAGCAAGCTGTAGGTTTTAAAGGACCAGCAACATACAAATGTGACACTGTATTTCATTACCAGCAGACTGGTAAAAATGAGGAGGTACCAAGTGCAGGAAGCAAAAGGAAGTCACATACTCTCGGGTGTGAGTGGAGACTACCTTAGAGGTATTCACACCTGTCTTCCTTGTCCACTGCATTATTTTCTCACCCCTCTATTTAAAGGGAAATAAAATGTAAATGTGAAAGAGATGCAAAAAAAAAAAAAAAAAAAGACAGTGTCCCTGAAGCAATTGATTACCCCAGTGTACAGCAGGCAATGCCTGTGATTATCCCCAAACCAAAGACTTAACAAGTCTCAGGGCATCAGCTGGGTTCCTCTTCTGGTTCTTGTTTCATCTATAAAACGCTGTGAATGGCAGCAGTTGTTCTTACTATCACAACACAGACACCTCAATGGCAGTCCCATGTTTCCCCTTTCACACACGGACTCTTAGACTATGGCTGCGTGGAACGTTAATGAAAACAATGCACTTCAGTGATGCTGTGGTTCCTAAACCAACAGAAGACAGTGGAACGATGTTCTCTAGGCAGAGGTACGAATTCTCTAAGCTGCATAAGGCGAGGAGAGTTTTGGTTTGCTCACTGCCTTGGAGTGACGGAGACCTTGCAGTACCCCAGCCCAGGCAGGGGCTGCAAAGAGTTGCATACAATGAGGCCCTACCTTATAAGCAATCAAAACCTTGGCCTTTCAAAGAGGCCTCCACTTCTTCTCGCCATATGTATTGCAAATGCAGCCCAGTTTAGAAGAAACTTTAACTTCCACTAACCTCTGTCGGCCTAGAGTCATCCTGTTAAAAAGAACATTGATCCTACAGGCTTGGTATATTGAGATATTGTTATAATGGCAGCCATGAGTACATCAATGAGTACATTGATGGTACAAGTACCAGCAATAAAAGAACAGTCTTTTGTACAGAAGTCAGGTCCTTTGGATAAACAACCACAGTTGGCACACAGCTGAGGAATAACACATATCTGACTCAGGATTTTCAGAAAAACGTCATAACCTGCACCCAACATTAATTACCACAAAGCACATGAAACGGAAAATTACCTTTCTCCTTTCTAATCTTTCTTGCCAATTTTGTAGCATTTTTTCCTGCTCCTTCTTTCTCTGTTCAGCACTGTTCTGCGATTTCATCATGGCACTGTCCCCTTTCTAGGAAATTTGTGCAAAAATATCACTAATGTCATTATTTCAGAATAAAAAAATGTTAGTTGCAAGTCAACCATAAAATTATTTCATTGCTACTTCAGAACTATAATTTTGCTACCGTTGTGAACTGTAATGTAAATAGCTCACATGCAGAATATCGGATACACGACTCCTGTGTAAGGGTCGTTCTGCCCTTCAAAGAGGTCACAACCCACAGGTAAAGAACCCCTCTTTAAAAGTACCTGTTTTCAACTTATTAACATGGCAAACAGTTAACTTTCTTACGTTTCTTTAAACCTATGGGAAAAATGCATAAAAGTTTCCTGCTGAAGTATATACATTTTAAAGGAGCTTACATGCAGCCAGTTCTGACAAGTAACACACGAAAGCTGAAAATATAAACTAGGCTGTGGCAATGTGGTTTTTGGAGATCATAATGCAAAACTGCAGTCAGAGAATGCTGTGTCTGCTCAGTGGTCCAGACTGCTACTTTCTATTGAAAATGACTTTCTTTCTTTTCTTTTCTTTTTTTTTTTTTTTGATACTTTATTTACATTTCAAATGTTTCCCCCTTTCCAGATCTCCCCTTTGGAACCTCCCCATTCCCTCCTCCCTCCCCCTGCCACTATGGGGGTATTCCCCACCCACCCATTCTTGTCTTCCCTCCTTGGCATTCTCCTATACTGGAGCATCTAACACCCTCAGTCCCAAGGGCCTCTCCTCCCCCTGATGGATAACAAGACCCTCCTCTGCCACATATGTGCTTTCTAAACTGGTTCCCTGTACTGCGAAAGTGTCAAGGTCACAAACCTGTAGCTGTTCCTCCTGGTCTTCTGGTGACTCAAGAAGTGTCTGTATTGGGTCTGTTTCATGTTGCTCATCTTTGCATGGTGAGGATTCTTCTGTTGGGACTTTACCCAGTTTCTCTGCCATAACTTCTGATCTAGTAAAGCTGAGGGTGTTAAAATAACTTTAGTATTTTTTAGCTGCTAGTTTATATAGCTTGCAGAACTATATAAGCATTTATAGTGAAATTGCTTGTGTATAGTAACACAATTTACATATATGGCAGATTTGCTATATTTTCTGGGTTCTTACTATCCAAGATTTATAAAATTTCATCCTTTTTAAATGAAGGAAGCAGACCTTTGGGCATACAAAAGGATTTCTAATAAGCACCAGGCAACTTTACACACATATACAAGAGAAAAATAGTCAGCCTTTAATTATTTTAGAGACAGACTCTTTCACATCTTCTTTAGATGTGAACATACCAATCTCACCTATGAATAACAGGTGATCTGGAGGAGGGTCTAATTGTGTGCTAGTATTCAATGCTTTCAAGTGCTAGATTATCTCTGTTTGCATAAGACAAGAAATAATAATTTTCAAGTTATAAATTTCTTGCTGTTCAAAGTATCTTTTTTTCCCAAGCAACAGTACTTTAAACACTTACTACTTAGAAAAAAAGTCAGTACTACAGGTATTTTGAATACTCAGTGGACAGGGATTTACATTACAGGATAGAACGTAAAATGTATCTCAAGGTGGGATACACAGCTGAACTTGAAATTCCTCGCCCATGGAACGATCTTCTAGGAGTTAACTCATTGGCTAAATGAGACCCTGGCGACATAAAGATCATTCTCAATTATTTCTCAATATCTCTCTGTATCTTTCTGTCTCTGTCTCCTCACCCCCGACCCCTGTCCGTGTCTTTTTGTCATTCCCATGAAGATGAACAGAAATGCTATGTGGTCGTCTAGGTGCTGCTGCTGAGATGGAATCCTGGATATGATTTTGGTTTCTTTTTACATTGTCCTACCATACCTTAATGGTGCAGGGAGACTGAAAAGGATGTGTTTCTGTTCAGTCTGGTACCTGTCTAAGTGGTTTCCATTTTTGCTTTCTCTTTCCTCTCTTGTTTCTCTCTCTCTGTGTCTCTGTCTCTCTGTCTCTGTCTCTCTCTCTGTCTCTCTCTCTCTCCCATTTTTGTTTTTTTTGCGACAGGGTTTCTCTGTGTAGCCCTGGCTGTCCTGGAACTCACTCTGTAGACCAGGCTGGTCTCGAAGTCAGAGATCCACCTGTCTCTGCCTCCTGAGTGCTGGGGTTGAAGGCCTGCACCACCATCACCACCTTGTCTCTTTCTTCTTTCTTTTCTTTTCTTTTCTTTCCTTTCTTCCTTTCCTTCCCTCTCTCTTCCTTCCTTCCTTTCTTTCTTCTTTATCACACTATACTTCCTTTATTTGATTAGAAGTCAATAACATACTTTTTCTCACTGAATTAAAACTAAATTGCCATTTAGAAACTTTGAATTTGAGGGCAAAATTTCAAAGTTTGAACTCTCACCCAAGGTTCTAGCCTAGAAAGGATTATTGTGTGCTGACCTTTGCTTTGTTTCTTCTTTCTGGACTCTTTCTTTCTTTTTGCCTTTTTGTTCATAAGCAGCATGGTGTACCTGTATCAAAGCTTTCTTGGCCACTTCACTGCTTGGCATGCTTTTATTACCAGCTTCTAGTTTAAAGAAACATGTGAAACAGTTGATTAGAGGACTTATTTCAATCCCACAAAGAAATAAATAACATCACGGACATTAAAATGTATATGAACACAGATTGTCTTAGTTAGGGTTTCCATTGCTGTAAAGAGACACCATGACCAAAGCAACTCTTATAAAGGGCAACATTTAATTGGAACTGGCTCACAGATTCAGAGATTCATGGCAGGAGCATGGCAGTGTCCAGGCGGGCATGGTGCAGGAGGAGAAGCTGAGAGTTCTACATGATGATACCACTACAGCCAGGAGACTTTCTCATGGCCAGCTAGGAGGAGGGTCTCTTCCCCACAGGGCAGAGCCTGAATATAGATCCTCAAAGCCCACCCATACAGTGACACACTTCCTCCAACAAGGCCATACCAACTCCAAGGAGGCCACACCTCCCAATAGTGTCATTTCCTATGGGTCAGTCTTATTCAAACCATCACACAGATCAAAATTAATCAAAAGCTAATTAGGGAAATTGTTCAAACCCCAACTCCTCCCTAACAACAGAATTAGCAAGCTGTCTCTTTCAAACACGTGCATATTCAAATATTCAAAAAGCAATGGTGTGTTTCTGCTTTGCTTTAACTATTTAGAGACAGGTCAATCAAGTACTCTATGAGGAAAGATTAAAATATGTTGAAGTCAAGTTTATGTCTGACCCAAATGAGGAGTAAAAATCTTAAATACTCAACTAAACAGATAATATCTGGCATATGTGTGGAATTTGCACATTATTTTTATTGCTGCTTGCCTAAAGTTTGACAACTCTCTGTATACATGTGGTTATCATACAGTGGCTAGCTGCAGGTAACAAAAGAAGCCAAGACTATCAGTAAAATAAGGCATATGTGGGCTGGAGAGATGGCTCATTGGTTAAGAGCACTGGCTGCTCTTCCAGATGGTCCTGAGTTCAATTCCCAGCAACCACATGGTGGCTCACAACCATCTGTAATGGGATCTGATGCCCTCTTCTGGTGTGTCTAAAGATAGCAATGTACTCACATAGAATAAATAAATCTTTTTTAAAAAGGCATATTTTAATATACAAATATATGTTAAATATATTTCTACATCTTCATTATATATATATACACACACATATACACATATATTTCCAGACAGAGTCTCACTATTTGCTTTGTTCTGGCTATCCTGCCTGGAACTAACTGTAGATTAGGAAGCCACAATTTCATAGATCCACCTGCCTCTGCCTCTTGAGTGCTGGATTAAAGCTGTATGCCATCATGCCTGGCTCAACACAGACGTATAATATTTAGTTGATATAACTAATTCTGTTGTATTAGATAAACTATGTAGAAATGAAAATTTTTAGACATCAAGAATAACGAATTTATAATAAAAGATCATTTGATACAGAGAATTCACTGGCATTTCTTCTAAGAACCAAATTCCCTAGTATGTTTGAGACCAAGTAGTATTGGCATGTATAAAAATGCATGTGATAGGCAAAGTAACAGGGTATACTTTTAGGAACATGGATACAGTGCAAGTTAGCACATGTCACATGTCATACATATACTTGGAAACTGGTCTACATCTGATAAAACGTATTCATCCACTGGTAGCTAAGTGAACCCACCAAGAACAAGCCAATACCTGAACTGGTAGGGGCCACAAGAATAATACACCAACCTTCTTATTTAACTTATGCTTTTACAATTGTTCCAAAAATAAAATTTCTAAACAGAGGGGTGGATAAACAAAAGACCACTCCCCAAAGTCCTGTTAACTAGGGAATAAAATCATGATGATTCAAGTACCTCAGAGTTACTAAAATAAACTCCATAGGGAAAGAGCTTACCTTTTTTGATCATATGCTTTTGGATGATTTCTTTTTTGGTTGCTACTATACCTAATGCATTTGGCACATATAGGATATTCTGAACTGGAGTTATTTTATATGACAAAGAAGTCTTCGTTGATAATCTTGATGAGACTGGTAGAGGAGATGGAGGTCGTATCTTTCGATTCTGCTTGCTGTGAAAAAGCAACAAATGTGTGTGGATTACTTTTCAGTATATAATTTATAGTAATGCAATACATTGACACTACAAAGAAATTTTCAACTGGAGGTTTTTAATAGTGGACAAAATAAAGCTACTTCAGTTTTCCCATTTGCAATTGTTTATCTTGTGTATTATATTATTCCATGTAGGAAAATACTGATATGACCTTTGTTTCAATAAAATGTTTATAAGGTTACTTACAGAGCCTTTAAGGGAGATGGTGGGCGACACCCAAGGGTAGGAGATGACGGCCATCTGTAGCATGGTATGTGGCATGGTGCTTGTTTCTTGGTGGTAAGGTTTACGTTTCTTTTGTTCATTTCTGGGTTCTAAACATACCAATTCAATAAGAAAAAAATTACTAACAATTGTTATACTCCACCTATCTTTTCATAAGAAAATATTCTAGCTATAATAGTGTCATGGCTCCTGAAGTCTCCAATTTTCTTTTAGTTCATGAAACTTAGATACTTATTTTTCCAGACTAAAAGGTTACACAATGCAAGTATATCATAGAAATACATTTTAAAAATCTACTTTGGGGACTGGAGAGATGGCTCAGCAGTTAAGAGCACTAGCTGCTCTTCCAGAGATCCTGAGTTCAATTCCCAGCAACCACATGGTGGCTCACAACCATCAGTAATGGGATCTGATGCCCTCTTCTGATGTGTCTGAAGACAGTTACAGTGTACTCACATACATAAAATAGATAAAAATATATCTTTTAAAAAAATCTTCTCCTTTAAATCCAATTCAATTTTAAAATGTCACTGAACGGTCTAGAATATTGTTCAAAAATGTTTTTCCTCAAAGTATAGAAACAGCTCACATTAACTGCTTAACAAATCTCTGGAGAGTCCCTTTAGCTTTGGGAGATGTTTTCATGCCTTAGAAGGCATTTTCCCATTTGCCTATGGTGAAACTTCCACCATTCCCTCAAGAAGTGCTACCACAGTCACCATGGGTGATGCCCTAACGTTTGCCTAGGCTGTGCTTCGCACACTCCCTTTGCTAAGGCTGTGCTTACACACTCACCTTTGCTGATCCTTCAATATTCTCTTCAGGTTGTCCTTCTACACTTGCTTCAAGGTGTGATACCCTGCTGGCCTGAAGAGGTGCTTCTGTTTTAACTTCTGAGTCCACACTTAATTCAGGTGAGGTATCTATGCTTGTTTCAGGTGAGGTATCTATGCTGACAACAGGAGATATTTCCATACTCATAAAGGAGGATGATCCCATACTTGGTGAGGGGGATGAATCCTCGCTCACTGTGGGGCATGGTTCAATACTTGAAGAGGTGTCCACACTCGCTGAAGGGAGTTCTTCAACATTTGGTATAGGGTGTCTTGCTATGTTCTCATCAGTAGGAACGTTGATATCCACATTGTGGGAAACATCCACTTTAGCTTCAGAGATGTCCTCCTCCATGTTTTGGAGCCTTACTTCTATATCAGTGCCAGATGGTTCTTCCAACTTTGTTGGAGAGGGTACTTCAATTGTTATTTTGGGTGGGATTTCTATATTGACTATTGCTGGTCCTTCCATATCTCCTTTGAGAGGGGTTTCTAGTTTCTTTGTGGGTGTTACCTCTAATTTTGCTGCAACTGGCGTTTTTGCTGATGGTTTACGGAACATAGAGGAAGACTTTAGCTCATCACTAGTAAACATCGGTACAGTAACATAGCGGAAAACATATTTGGTCAGGCCTACAAGTGAATGAGGATGCAGTAAATTCCATATAAATATAGTAATTTGACTAGATAAAAACACTCTGTGTACACAGTGTGAACACAATATGAACAGAGAAAAGTGGCTGTTTAATATGAAATTATAGGAATTTCACACAAAATAAGAATTGTTAAGTGGGGTGTATCATAGACATAGACTGGAACATCAAAATTTAGTATTATAGAAGCAACATCAACAGAATTTCTATAATATCAGTGGTTTACTACAAATGAAAATAAGCTGGCTTATAAAGTGGACAACTTGTGGCAAAACATTTCTGTTTGAATCATATTGCATTTCAAAATCTCTGCCACATTTTTTAAAAGATTTATTTTTATTTTATGTGCATGAGTGTTAGAGGATATTTTACCACACTGTGAACACTGAGATTGTGTCATTTACCAAAAAACTCTGTTTCTAGTTGTGGTCTTGCCTAGTCCTTAGCATATACCTTTAATCCCAAACAATGGAAGTAAAGTTAGTTTGTAGAAGGAAATAGCAAAGTTTGAAAGTGATGTCTAGTTGAGTGGCAGACAAAGTGACAAAACAGAGAAAGATTTACAGAATATGATGTATCCAACTCTCATGAGAGAGGGAAAGGAAGCTACTAGAAAATAGTGCAGAGAGAAAGAAGGCAGTTCTACTGGGTAAGTTGTACAGAGACAGGTTACAGAGAGAGAACAAGTTAGACACACGTGAAGTCAGAATGAGCCAGAAAATGAGAAGGAGCCAGAAGATTAGAACAAATTAGAACAAATTGCTAAAGTTAGTATAAGGCCAAGCAGAGCAATTCAAGAGAGGCTAAGAGAGAAAATCCAGATTAAATCAGTCAGTCA
Organism: Rhynchomys soricoides; assembly: GCA_019843965.1. NCBI lineage: Eukaryota > Metazoa > Chordata > Mammalia > Rodentia > Muridae > Rhynchomys > Rhynchomys soricoides. Next base: position 1,104,194 of record JADRCH010007388.1, on the reverse strand, counting down.
AAAGCCAGGCAGTGGTGGCGCACGCCTTTAATCCCAGCACTTGGGAGGCAGAGACAGGCGGATTTCTGAGTTCAAGGACAGCCTGGTCTACAGAGTTAGTTCCAGGACAGCCAGGGCTACACAGAGAAACCCTGTCTCGAAAAAAAAAAAAAATCAGCCAGTCAGCTTGGAGAGAGAGTTTGACCAGAACACTGAGTTGAACCAGCCAGCCAGAGCTCAGAAAGGACTAGGAGGGAGTGAGCTTATTCAGATGTAAGTCTTAGAGGCTGAAAACATTCTGGGCCTAGAATGGAGACGAGAAGCTTCCAGGACGAGGCCTAGATTAGCGGACTGAGGCACTAAGCCCCAGAGACAATAATTACTTCAGGCAAATTAAATATACTTTTACACAAGTGTGTGTGTGTGTGTGTGTGTGTGTGTGTGTACACATACATGCCTGGTACCCTTAAAGCCCAGCAGACTATGTTGGATTCCCTGGAAGTGGAGTTACAGACAGTTGTGAACTGCCATGTGGTGCTGGGAACCTAACTTGGATCCTCTGTAAGCCAGGCCTAGCTATCTCAGATGCATACTTGGTTGTTTTAGAATAGAATTAACAAAGAACAGTTTCTCATTCATACTAAAAGCTGCATTAAAATGGGACATGATGAGTCTAGACACAAACATTCATTAGGAAGTTTCACACAGAAATGCAAGAATTATCATGAGCAATAGAACTGCCATAGGACTGCACTAAACTGTTGGTTAGCTGAAAGGAAAAAGGCCACCCACCACATAATGCAATAACTCCAAGAAGGAAGGCATGCGGGATATATCAGAACTATCTCCCACCCACTGTCTCTATAACAGAACTCACACATGGAGATAAAGATTGTCTCTGACAAATCTAGGTCCACAGAGATTCCTACCCATAAGACAGATATATTGGCCATGTCTACTGACAAAAATTCACTGCCAAATGTGACCTGGGATTAAATAAAATTCTCTTGCTAAAAGTGATTTTTAAAAAATCAATAATTTGCTCCAATGATCTTTATATTTATAAAGATTCCTAGCACAAATTACATTTCTTTCCAAAGGATTTAACCTGAGTCAGTTCATGAAAGTTTTCTGTAGTAGGGTGAATCATGTATACGGGTTACTTTTTATTGTCAACTTGACAGAAACTGGAAACACCTGGGAAGATGGACCTTCCATTAAATAATTGCCTCCATCAGACTACCCTGTGGGCATACATGTCTGTAGGACATTTTCTTGATTGCAGATTGATGTAGGGTTTGGTCTCCATAAGAAATGTATCTGAGCAAGCCAGAGGGGAACAAGCCAGGAAGCAGTATTTCTTTATGGTTCCTGCTTCAAGCTCCTGCCTGAGTTCTTGACTTGGCTTCCTTTAGTCATGGGATCGAAGCTGTAAGTCAAACAAACCCTTTCTTCCCTAAGATGCTTTTGGTCAGTGTTTTATCATAGTATCAGAGAAACAAAGTTGAATACAATACAAGAGGCACACGAAAGGGACATGGTAAGGGGAGAAAAGCTGTCAGAAATCACTTTAAAACTACACAAGAGAGCTGATGTCTGCAGTATCAGCTATCAGGAGGCTGAGACAGGAGAATTGCTATGAGGTTAAGGCCATCCTTGACTATGTCAGGGCTACAGTGTGCGACCCTGTCAAAAACAAACAAACAACCAAACAAACAACAGCAAAAACAGAGGCAGAGTGATGAAGATGGGGGTGGGTAATGGGAGGGGCTTCCAGATGGTTCAGTTGGTAAAGACTTTGCCACTCAGCAGCCTAAGGACTTGCTTTCAGTCCCTGGAAGCCACATGGCAAAGAGAACTGACTTCCACAAATTGTCCTCTGACCTCCACACACATGTATATGTACATGCATACACATAATCACTAAATAAATATAAATATAAAGAGAACTTAAAGAAATATTTCAGCAATCATTATGATTCTTTTTCTTTTGGTTTTTTCGAAACAGGGTTTCGCTGTTATAGCCCTGGCTGTCCTGGAACTCACTCTGTAGACCAGGCTGGCCTCGAACTCAGAAATCCACCTGCCTCTGCCTCCCGAGTGCTGGGATTAAAGGCATGAGCCACCACTGCCAGGCTGATAATTATGATTCTTGTACAAAATTCAGCAGTATAACCATGAAGGCAACAGAGTAAAGCTTTGTTTAGAATGAAGCCAGTAATTTATAATTCCCAAATGAAAATTCATGAAATGTTTAAAGTGAATCAAAACCAGTAGTTCTTCGGTAGGTATAAATCAATTTACACTAGCATTGTGTAATTTATTTCTTCAGCTTTACTCTAGACTCCCTGTCATATGTCTTTTTTTAAAGATTTATTTGTTTTATGTATATAAGCACACTGTCCTGTCTTCAGACACACCAGAAGAGGGCATCAGATCCCATTACAGATGGGTGTGAGCCATCATGTGGTTGCTGGGAATTGAACTCAGGAAGAGCAGTCAGTGTTCTTAACCACTGAGCCATCTCTCCAGACCCTCTTGACTGACTTTTTAAGCAACATAAAGCTGAGCTAAACACTTGCTTAGACCAGTATTTAAGATCTATACTTAACCTCCACATAAAACCAAATACACTGAATCTAAAAGAAGAAAAACTGGGGGAAAGTCTCGAACATATGGGCACAGGGGAAAAGTTCCTGAACAGAACACCAATGGCTTGTGCTCTAAGATCAAGAATCGACAGATGGGACCTCATGAAATTACAAAGCTTCTGTAAGGCGAAGGACACTGTCAATAGGACAAAACAGCAACCAACAGACTGGGAAAAAATCTTTACCAATCCTATATCAGATAGAGGGTTAATATCCAATATATACAAAGAACTCAAGAAGTTAGACTCCAGAGATCCAAATAACCTTATCAAAAAATGGGGAACAGAGCTAAACAGAGAATTCTCAAGTGAGGAAACTCGAATGGCAGAGAAGCACCTAAAGAAATGTTCAACATCCTTAGTCATTGGGGAAATGCAAATCAAAACAACCCTGAGATTTCACCTCACACCAGTC
>JADRCH010007388.1:1049217-1100153 GCA_019843965.1 Rhynchomys soricoides | reverse complement strand
AAAAAAAAAAAAAAAAGAAAAGAAAAAGAAAAAGAAAAAAGAAAAAAGTTTTATACTTAGAAATAACTTACCAGGTGTGTCGTCCACGTGCTGCAGAGCACGACTGTGATGTAATCGGTTGACTTTTCTACTCAGAGTGGAGCTTTGTTTATTTTCTGGTTTTCCTAAACATCAAGTGTAAAGGAATATTACTTTTCTAGGAACTACTTAAGATTTCAGGAGTGACTCACTCATTTTATTAAGCAGTTTAAAAATCTTTTCAAATCTTGCTTCAAAGAATTTATTTATTTTCAAATATTATGTAATTTACAACCCCAAACTTTAAAATTATTTGCTCATTATATTATTCGAAGTGAGAATAAAGTTACCTAGAAAATGATGAAAATCATTAGTCAGGTGGTGGCAGGAGGCACTCAGGAGGCAGGAGGATCTCTGTGAGTTCAAGGCCAGCCTGATCTACAGAGCGAGTTCTAGGATAGCCAGGGCTACACAGAGAAACCCTGCGTCAAAAAAGAAAAGAAAAAAAAAGAAAATATAAAAACTTAATATGGAAAATATCTAATTTTGACAATAGCAATCTTCCTAAATTGAGAAAATATAACTTTTAATAAAACCATCCATGATGGTGTCCAAGAATAATGGATAATTTAATTATGATTATCTTTAAACCAAAAAAAAATTATATTTGCTATAGATCTCACAAGGTAACAAAACTAGAAGAGAAACCAACTGGTTTTGTGTGAATACTTCCCATTTTGTCTGAAATTTTCTAGCTCAGGATATTGAGGGGTAATCCCAGCACTCGGGAGGCAGAGGCAGGCGGATTTCTGAGTTCAAGGCCAGCCTGGTCTACAGAGTGAGTTCCAGGACAGCCAGGGCCAGAGAAACCCTGTCTCAAAAAACCAAAAAAATAAAAAAAAAATTTTTTCTTTGAGACTTGTAAAATAAAGTACACATCAACACTATTATGTCATCTACATGCTTCAAGAAATTAGAGTTAAGAGCTATTTCGAATCAGCCACCGCCTTTGCAGTGCTAGAACTGTGAGTTCACACTACCACACCCGAATTCTTTATAAGTGGATCCTAGGGAGCAAACTCAGGTCCTACAGCTTGCAAGGCAAGTGCTTTACTGACTGAGCTATTTCTCCAGCCTTGGACTTAGTTTATTAAAAACAAAACCAATTTAAGTATTCATCATTTTTGTGCTTAATGTGAATTTAAATAAAGTTTTGTGTATTCTGAGTTAAAAGCCATTTTAAAATCTGATTGGTTCTGCTTCGGCAGGTGACCTAAGTTTACTCTGTATCTTGGTTTCATTTAGGACATAGAGAATAACAGCTCTCGCTGCATACAGCTTCTACCAGTAACGGACGGTGACCAATGGACAGTAACAAACTGATATTTAACAGCTCTGTTACTTACCAGATTTGTCAGCATTCATCACACCAGCCTCCCACGACCACCTTTTCTGTTGTTGCTCAATACGATTGCATCGCTCTATTGTACGAGACACAACAGCCCTGAATTTTTCCTATTAAAAAAAATTCCAGACCATTTTATATGGTTATTAGGTTACCGCACTTTAAAATCCTGGCTTAAATTGTTTCTAAATGTAACTCCATCACCACATTTCTTTTTCAAGTAGGTAAAAGTTTAAAATACTTGGAGACGAGTTTCAATTTCATCAATGAATACCTGTGCTATCCTTGAATAACGTGTTTTTAATTTCTGGCTGCCAAGTTAAGGAATTGACCACGCTTCCTTTCTCACTTTTATCATTAGAAAACTTGGAGCCAAAGTTCTGAAGCAACTGGACAAAGACCAGGTAGCGTCCTTCATGCATACTAATCACTGTTCTACATCGATGTGGCCTCCCTTAATTTCCATTTCTTGATTCCTTTATTTTACCATTTGGGATGATATATTTTGTAACTGCCTTTTGTGGAAAGACAGAGCAAAAGGTGACATACCCAGAAGTCAAAGTTATTTATCTATTATGTTCATTCATATCTATTACAGCTTAAATCCTGGTGCTAAGAATTGTTTTTAAGGCAAGCCATGTGTTTATATTGACCTCACCTGCAACCTGAACCAGAATAACCGCCACACAAATCACATGTCATAGTGTGGTAACAAGTACCTGTTTACAAATGAGTTCCAGTGGGAAAATCAACTTAAGGGCCCTAACAGCAGCTATTATTCCTTTAGCCTTTCTTTTTCCTGCCATGTCTCTCAACTTCCTCTTTTATTATGCTGGAACTGTCTTGGACTGATGTTGTTCACCAGGGACCCTCACTCACTCTGTACTGTTTCCTAATTTATGTTTGTTGCTTCTCAAACTGTTTTTAATGGTTCATACTCTCTCGGGGAGTCACAAGATCAGATACATTGGGAAAAATCAGCCTGGGTTTCGAGACTGCGTTTCTCTGTGTAGCTCTGGCTGTCCTGGAACTCACTCTGTAGACCAGGCTGGCCTCGAACTCAGAAGTCCACTCGCCTCTGCCTCCCAAGTGCTGGGATTAAAGGCATGAGCCACCACTGCCCGGCCTGGGTTTGGGGGGGGGGGGTCTTTATACAGGTGGTAGAGAATAGTTCTGAGCTAAACCGAAACCAAGGTACACTGAGAGTTGCATTCTGAGGGCCAACAGAGATCAGTGTCTGGACCCTCAAGCTTCCTCTTTTCTCTCTGAAGTTCATGTTTAACGAATTGCACTGAGGGTAAGGAAAATGGAAGGAAAGAGTAAGAGGTGAGATTATTCCCTTCCTTTCTACAGGGTCAGTAAACACAGAAAAGAACTAAACAATATTTCAAGTGTACGTGATGCCAACACTAAATGGACAGATTCTAACATGGCGTACTTTGTCTTCCTCTTGCTTCTGTTTTCTTTTTTCTTCTGCAGATGCTCGTCGTCGCTCATCCTTTTCCTTCTGTTCCTTCAGCTTGCGGTGTTTTTCTTCCAACTGTTTTTTGTACAGCAACTTTGCCTTCTGTTCTTTCTCAAGCAGTTGTTTTTCGTTGTCGGCTGGAATGTTCCAAGCACATTTTCATGATGTTAAAGCCAAGAAAAGTTTTCTACATTATATACATAGTTACTGTCTCCTTATCATTCTTAAGACAACATAACCTGGTCTAGTAAATAACATGTACAGTTCATATGTGTGTAAACATACTTGGGCACTAAAGAACCACTTTTCACAAAGTGTTCACTGAACTGTCAAGAACTGGCATTCCTAAGCCAGATGGCTCTTGGCCTATCCAAACTAAAACTCCAAAGAAGTAAGACATGTTTTCTTGTGTTACAGGAATAGACTTCAAAGTCTACCCAATGAGGGAAGAGTTTGTTTTACTAGTCATATTTTCTGACTGCAGCCAGAGGATTCATACCTATAAAATGTTCTTCCTTACATATGACTAGATATCTCTCCCACTACCACGAAAAAAATCACTTATAATATTCCACTTGAATAAATTTAAGTATATGTCAGTTGAATTAGATCAAAGAAGAAAGAGTTGCAAAGCATGCACCCATATTGGAGAAAGTTTTCATTTATACCAAGTCCCATTTTGACTGAAATCGCAATCTGCTTGTTTCCACAACTGTCAAAGAAAGTTCCAGAATTCAATGTTCAATGACTGAAGCTAATTTAAACCACTCCTTCAGCAATTAAATAAATTGGTCGCAGGTTCTTCAGGGGTCTTCTTGGGGTTTTAGTAAATGTACTTAATTTACTATAATATTTTATGTAATAGAAATTATAATCTTTCACATAAGTAGGTTAAACAAAGTGACTAAAGCCAAGCCACAAAAACATGAGCTACCCATAGATAGCACTGGCTAACATGCATACCCTCTTGCTGACGTCTCCGTTCTTCTCTGCGTTCTTTGGCTAGCTGCTGTTTGATATCATTTTTAAGGACAGAACCATCTAAAACTACAAAAGAATAATTACCCATTAGTATAGTATCAAATTTTAAAGCTACAGCACTGATATATCAGAATATCATTGAAAGTATACCAGGTGTACATGATGATCTCTTATTTGTAACTGCAGCAGAATCAATACCACGTTTACGTCGCCTTTCTTCAGCTAGTTCTTGAGCCACGGCAGCTATAACACAAGGAGATAAGGGAAAAAACCTGAGATATTCAGTCAATACAAGGACAGCAACCCATAACCATTTGTCATTGATGGTAAAAGATTGGATCATTTCTATGAACTAAAACATTACTGTTTAATTTCTCTGTGTAGCCCTGGCTGTCCTGGAACTCACTCTGTAGACCAGGCTGGCCTCGAACTCAGAAATCCGCCTGTCTCTGCCTCCCAAGTGCTGGGATTAAAGGTGTGCACCACCACTGCCCAGCTTTCTCTCTCTCTCTCTTTTTTTTTCTCACTGCTCCTAAAGAGAACTCAGGTTCAGTTTTCTGCATAGACTTGGAAGTGGACTAACTGTTCTGGGGCCCTGATGCCCTCTTTTGGTTTCCACAGGCACTGCATGCTGATAGTGTTCTTACATACATGCAGGCAGAAACATTCATACATATAAAATAAAAGTCTTTTTAAAATTAAGAATGTATAGACCCAAATCTAGAAGCAAAGTTTTAACAGGCAGATACTCGAAGACTGCGTTAAATATTACAAGACATTTATAAATTACCTATACTGGGTACTTTCTAGGCTGGTTATACACCAGCTGCTTAAGTCACTTTCAGGACAAGCCTGAATCTTCCAAGCTCTGGGTGTGGGGCTCAAGCACTTAGACCTGTTTAAAAAGTAGCTCATTGTCTTTCTGCTCTCTATGGTGATTGGGATTGAACTCAGGGTCTCTATTATGCTAAGCAATGTACCCTTCCCCCATGGAACCACACCACCATGCTCTCAGCACCTGCAAGGCTCTATTCTGATGCATTATGAAGAAGCCACGACAGCCAGGGTTTAAGTAAAAGTAAGGCAAATAAATATGAATAGTAATATATATATATATATATATATATATATATATATATATATATATATCCTGTCAACATGCAGGAAAGTGATGAGCAAACATTAGTAAGAAGACATGTAAATAAAATGAGGGAAAGAAAAAAAATTACATTAAGAAAGATTAGAGAGGATTCCTGCATCTTGAACTTCATGGATGGTTGTATCTAAAATTCCCCAGAATCCTGGCCAAGGGCTTGGAGAACACTGTTTTGACATAACAGTTCAAGACAGTTCAAATAATTAAGGGACTAGAGGGATTGCCCTAGTGCTCACTGAATGAATGGCATTGGGGAGGTTGGCTTGCATGAGAGAAGGGCTACCTGTGTTCATTTTAAGGGGTAACCTTGAATGTGCCCCTGCAATTGTTGCCATAGAGATTTTACCATTGCAGAAAAGAAAAAGGATTTGCTTGTAAGTCCTAGAGAGCTAACAGCTCAGATAAACTATGACCTAGATAAATTTAAGGATTAGATTCTTCTGTTTCACTCCCTGTTTTATTACTGGTTTTGTGTGTGTGTGTGTGTGTGTGTGTGTGTGTTTTGCGGTATATATTACTTCTGAATGGTATAATAGTACATATTCTTTTTAATCTGTTCTCTAAAAAAGAATAAATAGTTTTTAAAGTTTTCTCTGCTGGAGGAACAATTGACACCAGGAGAGTAAATAGCTACTGCTAGTGGGAAACTGCTGAAATCTTTGTGTCCAGCAGCCAGATAGGGAAGATCACCCTTCCCAGCGGACTGCACCATTCTAAATAGTGACACAAATATCAGGCTGTCCAATCCTGCACACCTTCAAGATCTAGAAGCTGCTCAGGATTTCTGAGTCTGGGATTCTGGTTGCTAGACTAACTTTAAGGTTTCTCCAGCTCTAAAATGCGTTGCCTGCATTTATAGGGCTCAGTCTTTGAGTAAGGTGCTCTAAAAACTGAGAAACCATGTGTGAATTTAAACAAACGAGGAGGAAAAGGCAACAAGGTAAGTCACACAGTCTTTAAAGCTCATCTGGCTGAAAGATTTTAATTTAAAACAAGTGTGTAGAAAATATAAAATGTGATTTGTTAAAATAAGTATAGTTCTATAGTATTGGCATACTAAAGCGCATAGAAAACCCACTACTAAGTGAGTATATGTACATCTAATTCTTAGCATTCTGTCTAAACTCCACCCCAGTTACCTGGCAACAGCCAGGTATGCTCCTCCCCACAGTTGCCTGGCAACAGCCAGGTGGGCCTGACCCACTATAAAAGGGGTTGCTTGCCCCTCCTCTCTCACTTGCTGCTTCTCTTGCTCTCTTGCCTTGCCTCTTGCCCCCTCCCCATTCCCTTCCCCCTCTCTCTCCACGTGGTCACGGCCAGCCTCTACTTCTCTACTCTCTCCCTCTCTCTGCCTCTACTACCCTCTTAACTCCCTTCCCCATGCCCTGAATAAACTCTATTCTATACTATACCATGGTGTGGCTGGTCCCTCAGGGGGAAGGGATGCCTCGGCATGGGCCCGCTGAGGCACCCCTTCCCCCACACCTCACCACACCCCCGTAGAACGTATTCTTATATCTCTTTATCTTTTTAGAAACACATCACTAATTACAATGTAAAACTCCCTAAGTATTTCGATAGCAATCAAAATCATTTTATTCATAGGCCTCTCTGGGGAAACTAGTCTTGTCAGCAAGCAGAAAGCAACCAGCAAGAAATACTACCACTTCACACAATTTTCTGAATGAAATAGGTGCTTCCAAAATTGTTAACATTAACACACCCCACCAAACATTTTTTCTCCCCAGACAGAAAAAGTTTTAATTTTAGGACCTATTGAGGAAAAAGTATTGCTAGGTGCGGATTCTCATTCAGTTCAGCCCAGTGATAAAGTCACGTGCCATAGCAGGCCAACTTTGCAAAGTCAAGTCTCTTCCCAACTTTCTAAGCCCTAAGCGCCAGTTCCGTCTTCCCTCGACCTTGACCTGGAAAAACGCCAACACCTTGGGATGCAGGGAAAACCCAAATTTTCCGATCCTGGCAGAGCCACCCAGAAGTGTGGATGCGCCCAGCACGGGCCAGCGCCCACTCATCCCTGAGGTTTCCCGCAGTTGCTCCGGTGTCACTGGTCCCCAGACGCAAATGGGGCTGGAGTTAGGGACTGGTAGCGCCCGTCAGCCCAGCAGTGGTCTTTGGACTGTTGACAGCACAGGCCAGTGGTTTTCCCTTCATGCCCTGGTCCTCTGATCTCTCTTGCCCCAGCCCTAAGGTGTTCAGAGAGATGAGGGGCATCGTAGACCAGGCAGGATGAGGGGACTCCCTACAGAAAAGTTGCCGAGCCACGCTGCTCTGCTGGTTCCTGGGGCTACATCAACCTCACTGCCTATGAGGGACTCTGTCCCTCTCCGGGGGCACGCTCCATCGCACTCACCCAAGCGTTCACGTAGTCCCCGCAAAGATGTGCTGTTACTGGTACCAGCAAAAGTGGGGTCCGCCATCTTCAGAGAGAAGTTGAGAACCACTGGAGGTTCTTGGGCGGCAGGGCGCAGGCGCCGCTTCTGCCTTGTCCTCAGCCTGGGCTGGGACCCTGGGAGGCGGGGCCGGGCGGGGCTCGGGTAGTCCCCGCTCTTCCCACAAACTTTCAATACAGGCAGCATTAGCTCTCACTTGCCCTGTTGCTTCGCTGGCTGAAAAGCTATTAGCTTTGTCTGAGGAAAGTCTTTCTTAAATTGGAGGCTTTATCGTGATGCGTTCTGGTCACCAACCAATCAGCTGCCCACTTAGCCATTGAAGGTTCTTTTCCTTTTATCACGTCTACTTAGGAACGCTGCAACATTCCATAGTTCCTCATCCATAAGTTCAGTTAACTCTCATTTGCCAAGCGTCTTCCTGTACTATGAGAGTTTATTACCTTTGAAGCACTACATGAAAAGCCCAGTTTGGGGGTAGAGAATATGAGGGGGGGATGAGATATGAGATGATGTGTTACCTCTCTTATTAGTGGGTATGTTAACACATGGTTAGAAGGCAGGCAGTTACAGTTGAGGAAGGCGCAGGAGCCTCTTTATAGGAGAAGCAATTGAATGAGTTGTCTGAGTCTTCAAGTTGTACGGGAGCTCTAAACTGAAGAAGCGGATAGTGGTCAACCATCTTTTACTCTGTACCACGACACTTACCACTTGCAGTAATACATAAACTTATTAGTCCCCTACTACCCTAGGAAGTATGTTCCACTACTGTCCCCAACTTACAGACAAGGAAACTAAACAGAAAATTAAAATCATTTGTCTAGAGTCACACAGAAAGCGACAGTATTGAAATATGGACCCCAAGCTTCTCACTAGAGTATGCATGTATTTCATTTTATATGAGGAAATTTCATGAAAGTGAAAAAGAAAAAGGGGATGTGGAGTGATGGCTCAGTGGATAAGAGTAAATACAGCTCCCCAAGAGGACGTGAATTTGATTCCCAGCACCCACGTCAGATGGCTCACAACGCCAACTACAAGGGCACGTGCACTCACATGCACCGCCTCCATACATACAATTTAAAAATAAAGATGAATCTTTTGAAAATGGAAAATAAATGTTGTAACTTACAGTGCACACACATATGAAAGTACATAAGATGACCTTTGAATGTGGTCAAAAGGCACAAACAGACCTCTTCGAAGGACAGAAAACACAAATGGCCACTAAATGTTTAAAACAACTGCTCAAAATGAAAGTTATCACAAAACAAGCCACCTCTCTAGATCTGGCACAAATGTAAAGTGGACAGTAAGTATTGACAGGGACAAAATCAATTAGAGCATCAAAGCCCTGCTTCTCAGCAAGCACAGCACAGCATTTTGCATGAGAGCCATAATGATAGCCATGATTATTTTTATGGTACACCATTTAGGGCATTAATAAAGCATACACATGTATAAACACAAATGTCACAGTAGACAATGTGGCAAAATATGTAAGCATCTCTGTCGTTTCTTATTTTGAAAAGATCAAGTCAAAATCTAGAAATGAAGGAACCTTCAGACAAATATAAGGTGGCATAAAATGCCAGTATTATGAAAGACTGAACAATTAGGGAGTTACTTTAGATCACAAGAGGCTAAACAGATTAAGTACAGTCTATAAACATTGCTGAGGACCAGGATTTAAGAATAGCTTTCGGATTGGTGAGATGGTTCAGCGGTTAAGAGCATGGACTCCTCTCCCAGAGGTCCTGAGTTCAAATCCCAACAACCTCTTCTGGTGTGTCTGAAGACAGCAACAGCGTGCTCACATACATAAAATAAATAAATAAATCTTTAAAAAAGAAAAAAAAAAAAAAGAAGAGCTTTCAGTCAAGGTTTGCTGGCACATACCTTTAACCCCAGCACACAGGAGGCAGAGGGAGGCAGATCTCTGTGAGTTTGAGGCTAGCCTGGTCTACAGAGTGAGTTCCAGGATAGCCAGAGATACACAGAGAAACCCTGTCTCAAAAATTAATAATAATAATAATAATAATAATAATAATAATAATAATGAAAGCTTTCAAGGGCTCAAGGACTGGAGATACAACTTGTAGCAGGGTTCTTATCGAACATTCATGAAGGCTCAATTCCCAGCACTGGATACAAAAAGGCACTCATAATGGAGACAATTGGAAAAATTTGAATATGAACTGCACAGTAAATAGCAGTGTAACAAGGTCAAATTTCTTGGTCGTGAAAATAGTGTACCCATATAGAAAAAATGCCCCCTTTCTTAAGAAATGCTAAAAAAGTTCAGGGGTGACAATTCAATATCAGAATCATATTGGCAATATCATATCAATCATATTTAGGGGGAAAACTCACAATGAGAAATACTATAAAATATAAAACAAACCAACATAAAAACACCTCCTCCCCAAACCTCTAGACAGATCTACGCAGTTAATTTTCCCATTCTTTGAATTCTTCTACAGGTTTGCTTAGTTTCCTTTTTAAAGATAGCGGTTGTACAGATGGCTAAGTGCTGAGAATTGAACCCAGGTCCTCTGCAAGAGCAATAAGCGCTCGTAATTGCTGTGCAAACTCAGGCCAGGTGTTTTTTTTTTTTTTTTTTTAAATCTAGAAATTTTATCTTCAGCTTAATTTTTCATATCAACACTTTGAATTTGGGAATTACATGTGAGATAGCATGACGTAATCTTAGTGTTTATAGCTTCTCTTGATGTTTTTGAGACTGGGTTTCTCTGTGTAGCCCCAGCTGTCCTGGAACTCACTCTGTAGACCAGGCTAGCCTCGAACTCAGAAATCCGCCTGCCTCTGCCTCCCTAGTGCTAGGATTAAAGACATGTGCCCCCATCACTGGTCTGTTTATACCCCCTTAAGGCCTTAAGCTAGCCAGGATATTGGAAAGGAAGGAAAGCCAAGACATTTGCAAAGAACCAAAAGCTGACAGTGTGTGAAGAGCTAGGTGGATAAGTAAAATGCATCCTAAGAGGCCAGAGGAATTAGAAATCAGTTGTTCTTGGGGTGACCAAAGAAGGCTTAAGGAAAAATTAGCATTTTGGTCCTGAGATTGAGATGAAGGGTAAGCATGCCTTCGTTCTTCATTGTAGCCTATGGTAGCTAGAGTGAGAGATAGATTCATCTGTTCATTTTTCAAACTCATCTAGGGAATTTGTATTTTAATAAAAACCCTTCTTTATTATTAATTAACTAATTAAAGTATGGTTATTTTTATATGTATGAGGGTTTTACCTGCATGTATGTTTGTGTACCATGTATATGCAGTGCCTACAAAGGCCAGACTAGGATCTTGGGTCCTTGAGACTGAAATTACAGACTGTTGGTGAGTCACCCACCATATGGGTGCTGGGAATTGAACCTTGGTCCTCTGGAAAAGCAAACAGTGTTCTCCAGCCAGCCCCCAAACGTATTTTAAAATGATAACACTTAAAGTTTTTTAAAAAACTACAGAGCACATAAAGGTATCTAATATTATAACTTGTTTTCAGAATGTCCAATTATCCCGTTATTTAATGTCTGAAGAGAAATCCAAACAGTTCGACTTGGCTTTGAACTTGTGATTCTCCTGTTTCAGCCTCTTCATTACTAAGATTATGTTTTGGGTCACTGTGCACAGCATTGAGATGTCTTTAAAGTATTTTTTTTTTTTTTGGTTTTTCGAGACAGGGTTTCTCTGTGTAACCCTGGCTGTCCTGGAACTCACTCTGTAGACCAGGCTGTACTTGAACTCAGAAATCCTCCTGTCTCTGCCTCCCAAGTGCTGGGATTAAAGGCGTGCGCCACCACTGCCTGGCTATAGCTAACCTTTTGCTCTAACATCTTTGATACACTGCTGTGAAACAGCTTTCAGGCAGTGAAGCAAGTCATTCAATTGTACTTTTACTGACAACCTATTCTGCCTATAACAGAGATCTAGAGGCAAGGAACGAAGCCCTTCCCTCCAGGGTCCACAAATCTCAAACTGACTCTAAGCTAATGGCTCATTCCAGAGGACACTTAAAACCCTTCCTTGAGGCTATGACAGTTCCCTAAGGAGCCCCAACTATGCTGTACATTTCTCAGAAAAAGATTGGAATTGAAGGCTGCCAGCTTAAGGGGAGCAAAGTTTATTTGGGAGCCAAAACAGACTCAGAACTGGCAAAGAATCCTGGAAGGGCCTCTTTTCTCCTCCCTGAATTTGGAAAGTGTAGATTCCCTTGTGAGCAGAAGAGAACTGGAATCCTGCTAGACTCTTTCTTTCTTTCTTTCTTTCTTTCTTTCTTTCTTTCTTTCTTTCTTCCTTCCTTCCTTCCTTCCTTCCTTCCTTCCTTTCTTTCTTTCTTTCTTTCTTTCTTTCTGTCTTTCTGTCTTTTGTATCTTATTTGACTGTTCCTTCCCCTCCAATCTTGCATTAGCAGGAAATACATTCAGAAAACCACAGCCGTGATACGCCTAAGAACTGTTATTTTGCCCAATTAAATATGAAGTTTTAAAAATTTGACTTCACATTGAGTAAACATCCAGAAGAACTTACCGACTCAGACACATTGGCTTTGAAGCTGCCACAATCAAAGCCCTGTTCTGGGACTGCAAAAGCAGAAGCTGGCCCCAACTCTGGATGTGACAGATGAAGCTAACACAGTCAGGATGGCTACAAAGTGCCACCACAAGGCTGGTAATCTCAGCAGTCCCTGAACACTACAGCACTAGGGTCAGGATTGAGATCTCTCTGTTTCTAGGGCTAGTGCTGCATATCAGCATACCTCCTGATTTCTCAGTTAATAAGTCCCAAGGCACATTTGCTCCCTTCAAATTTTGTCTTGATCCAGTCCTAACACTGGGGTCCTGAGCTTATTCAAAATTACCAGTTTTGATTGGCACAGGCTTACTACCAGTACTGCGCGAAACCTTGGGGATCAGCATAACTGTGTCATAAGCCTATAATGCAATGAACTCATTGAATAAGAAGTCATTAAACATGAGGGTTTAACATAGTCTGCAATGGAGATGGGTTTGACTCTTCTTAAGGAGCTCCCTTCCAAAAAGGGTTGGCTCTAATACCGGGCCTCATTTCAAAATATGTGTGTGAAGGAAAATTAGCACATTTATCACACTGTTTGTCCTTCAAGGAATATTTGCAGAATAAATGAAAGAAAGTACTAAAAACCTCCTTGGATACCAAAAAGAGAAAGGAATGAAAATATTTGCAATGGCCTCTTGGGGTGCTGAAAAAGTCTGGACTTAAAATTATGAAGGGGCAAGGATATGTCTTTTTTTCCCCTTGACTTCAAATAAAGTAGAATAAACACCGTTATTCTGAAAGCAGTCCTGAAATACAAAGGAAGGCTCATAAGATGCCAAGAAGCATAAAATAGCACGGCGTGCCCTTTAAAGGCATGTTGGAATTTTTAATAGAGTTAAAACTCGGTAAGATACAGATGGAAGAAAATGAAAAACCAGTGTGGTTTGTTAAGATATAGATTGCTGGGTTCCGTGCTTTTAGTTACTGGTGTTAAGTGTTATTTATATAACATATATTCCTAAAGAAGGGTACTGAATACTGTTTAAGTTTATGTCCATTACATCATAGTACTAGATACCTTTACATTTTGGGATCACTGTGCAAGAGTCTGTTTTAACACACCCAGCATGCAGACTTCCTTATTTTTGCCCATCCCGTGTGCAATCCCACGCTATCTACAGTTTCAAGTGAGCTGTGTAAATGAACATCAGGGAATGGAAAAACAGTCATATCCTACATAAGGATTCACTGGAAAGCATGGTATTTGTATGGTGTCAGCTTGAGGATCTCCATGCGCATGTGAGCACCTAAGAGCAGACACATGTTTCATTGATGGCTTTCCTTGGTCTGTGTGTAGCTGGGGTAAAGGACTCAGCAGCAGCAGCAGCAACAAGATGGAGTAATTCTTCTAAGCGTCAGGTTGGCCCCACAGTCAACCCTTCCAAGACTGCAAGGAGAGTTTGCAGAAGAGCAAAGGCAGAGAAGGAAGGAAAAGAAGCAAGGAGAAGATTGTCTATGACTTAGTAGCTAAACTAACCTTATCTCTCTGTTCTCAGGGAATGCTTTGCTTCAGTTTCCAGATGTTACTGGTAAAGACCGATCCCAGAATGCCACAGGTAGGAAGGAGGATTAGCATTACCAATGTAGTCCTTACATTTTCTTTTGGGACTCGGGGACAGGACTTGACTCCAGCTCCTATCTTGAAACCTGGCTCTCGGGCCACCCCTTCTAATGCTGTCTTCTATTCACACGTGGGGGGCTATCCAAATAACCTTTTGAAAGAACTGTAAAATGGGCATTGCTGCCCGCTCCAGTTCTGGGCAGGAACAATCAGGCAACGCAGCTGGAATTGGACTAATATTCACCCAATGAAACTGAGAAAGAGTTAAGAGAGAAATGCAAGGAGGTTCTGTGAGTTGTGGACGACCCATTTCTGGCTGTCCTTCAAGCCTTTTTGTAAAGGCTCCTAGGGTTTGGCCCTTATTTGCCATTCCAGACTCTTTTCTCACTTCGTCCTCTCAGGCATTCACCTTCCCCTGAAAGCTTTTGCATCCTGATCCTTCCCCTCCCCCCACCTCTCAGTCAGGGTTTCAAGACAGGATAATTTGACTCCTAAAACTCAGGAATTTTCTTTTTGCAGTAGGTTGAGGAACAAGAGGAAGAGAGGCACTCAAAACAGTGCCTGGCAGCCTAGGCCAAAGGCCAAATGAACTACTAAATCTGTAATCCATGATGGGAAGGGGAAGTCAGCTAGGCACCAGTGTACCTGGGAGACTTCCTGGAAGAAATGGCACGTCTGGGTTTTACAGGCCTGGAGGGCAAGTTCTTGAATGAGTTTTTCTCAGTGGCCAGTACCACGTTTTCTGTGTGGTTCACATTCAGTAAAGTTTTGTGGGTGATGATGAAATTTGCTATTCTGCTTGGGGATAATTAATGGTCAGTCTTTTGGAGCTAACAGTTACTTCTCTTTGCCTGGTGTGGGAGTGAGGATGGGCAGACCCAGGTTTGGTTTCTTCTGGATTTGTGTGCCTTGGTATCTTGTTGGTGTGGGTCCCTTCAAGAAGAAAGGTATGAGAAATAAAGCAGTAACTTCAGCCTGGGCTCTGTGGACATATTCAGGTAGCTTACTTCATGTTTTCATGATTTAAAATGACCCAGCGCGTATATTTAATAGGAACATGGACCCCCGTAGGCTTTTTCCTATCTCCATATGTTCCATAGCCTGCTGGGAAATAGTTGGGTAAGGCAGCACTCAGGGATGGGTTCAGTCTGTTTACAGAAGGAGGAAATGACACTTGGAGGAACTTGATTCAAGGAGAAATGCTGTCGTGAAAGAAGCATTCAAATGTGAGTGAGTGACCATCAGGGAAGTAACTGATTCGCCAACTGGTAAAGGCACCAAATGTCTCCTTTCTTCATTGCAGGGTGCTGAAAAGCAGGTGGCTTTTAGAACCTAACAGTCTCGTCCAAGACCCAGTTGAGCCACCCAAGTACAATGTGGCCTTCAGTCTTGATTTCTTCATCTGCAAAATGAGAGTATTGACAGTTGCTTATAACTGTTTCACTGAAATTCTAATCAGTTGATGTAAAATATCAGGATTCATGTAAAGGGGCAAGTTGTGGTAATGACAGTTGCTATTACAACAGTAGAACGTAGGATGTGAATTACACACTTCATTCACACTGCTTCACTTGTTGTTGACAGTAAAAGTACAAAGTCACAAGAAGTATCCCATATCACTATTACGTGAGTCAGAGTCTCACTGCGTTTCCCTGACTAGCCTGGAACTCAATGTAGATGAGGTTGGTCTTGAACTCACTGAGTCATGGGGCACTATGCCCAGACAACTATTATTATTAATGGTAATATACCATATAACTCAGGTTGAAATAGGTAATTCTGCCTCTTAACCCTACCCTGGTAGGAATTTTTAGAAAGAAAAGAAAAGAAAAGGTCTCCTGTGGTCTTTCACCGCCAGTGCCTTAAGTCTTCCTGTGGGGCTTGAGTCCTGCAGATGCTCCACCTGGCAGGTGATCAGCCAGGCAGACTGGAGGCCTAGAGAGTAAGCATTTATAATGCAAATGCTGGCTAAGAGCTTTTGCAGCTGGAGACAGGAGATCAAGTTTTCAGGCAAAGAATAATAATTGTGGGTAACTCTCTAACAAACAGGCTTGTTTTGGGAGGGGTTGTAAATAAGTCACTCACCTGCTGGAATCTTTCTTCTAAGAAAACAAACCTGGAACTTGCCAGAGAGCCAGCACTTCCCCTGCGACTGGGGAAGATGAAGCCTCCTTCAGAAAGAGAACAAGGTAGAGTCTGTTGACAAGGGGTGTTGGCAAAGCACTGTGGGGAGTCTCAGGCCCAGTCAGTTCTGCCCCAGGCTGGTTTTCTTGTGGAGAAGCCAGAAGTCAGAGCAAACAGATTCTAAACTGACGGATCTCTGCTAGCACCACTGCCACCGTGGTATCTGAACCTTCCCCTCACTTCTACACACAGAGGCAGCCTTACTGGAAAGTCGATCTCACAGAAAGAGGAGAAAGCATCTCTCAAGAGAGCGCATGCAGTTCAGAATGTGGGGCAAACATCCACGGTCTTGGCAGTTTCTGGCAGAGAGGGAGACATACAGGCTTAGCTGAAGGTCAGATTAGTGAGACCGTGGTAAGGGTCCATGCGACAGCACGTACTCCTTCAACCTCTTCAGGAAAGCTTGGCTGTGGTACCTAGAAGGCTAGGTTACTTGAACACTAGTGGAAAGCAACGTGGGCTCAAGTTTTCCTTCAGCCTTGGAGATACCACAGTAGAGCCTGTCAACTTCCGCTATCTAGACCCTGAATTCTTTCGCGTTGCGTTCCTTACCTTTCACCAACATCACTGCCAATTCTGTGGATGTGGTAGAAAGGGAGCAATTTGACTATGATCTCCAAAATTCATGGAAATAGGAATAATTTATTTATTCTTGGGTTTTTTCGAGACAGGGTTTCTCTGTAGCCCTGGCTGTCCTGGAACTCACTCTGTAGACCAGGCTGGCCTAGAACTCAGAAATCCGCCTGCCTCTGCCTCCCAAGTACTGGGATTAAAGGTGTGCGCTACCACTGCCCGGCTTTTTAAAATTTTTATTTATTTATTTATTTATTTTTAGAAATAATTTTAATAGAAGATTTTGTTGTGCGTTGCTTCATAATAGGAAGGTTAGTTACACTGTTCTTCAGTACAGTTTACAATGTTCTTGTCTTCCTTTTTTTCTATTTTCTTTCTTTCTTTCTTTCTTTTTTCTTTCTTTAGACAGGGTCTCACTACATAGCCTTGGCTGTCCCCTAGGACACACCACGTAGGTCAGGCTGGCCTTGAACTCCGAGATCGACTTGACCTTGCTTCCCATGTGTGGGGATAAAGGCACACACCACTAAGCGGTTTTTTTGTTTTGTTTTGTTTTTGTTTTTGTTTTTTCACCATATTTTTCAAAGTCCATTAATGGATGCTTTTTTGGTCAGTACTCTGAGCTGGCATTTCCAAGAGCACAAAAGGAAGGAAAACCAAAAGTACAGTTTTCCTGACAACTCAGACACTAAGATTTAGCTTCTCCCTCATTTTACAAAAGAAATAACTGAAGTGTAGTGATTTGCTCAAGATCTAACAGCTAGTAAATGGCCATTCATTTGAAATGTGCATTTTCTAAATGCCACAGCAGCTATAATATGCAATCCAAATTATGGTTCAAGAAGGATCTGTGAGTATAAAAATTATCAAAAAGGCATGCTATCCTGAGGCTTAGGTGATTGTTTTTAAAGTGGTGTGCACAGTGTGAAGACGGCTTAGCTACTGCACAGTGTTTTCTTTGTATCAATTTTATTGGTATTTAGATGTGGCATTTGAATCTGCATCGTGTTACAATCTACATTTTTCACTTAATCCAGCCCACATACTTACCACTTAGTTCCTCAGTAATAGCATTTCATCTGCTCAATAGGTTACCTGCTTTTAGATTACTGTTGATGAACTGCAGGACTGTTTTTTCCTCCTTCTTCCAGTTTTTCCATCATTAGAAACAGTGGGCCTTGAATTGGCAATTTCCCCACTCCCCTAGCCTCTGTTTTATTTGAGATCATTTCTTTGGAATATGGTCTCGGGAAGGGAGGGGAGTGGAGGATGTATCCCTCCAGCTGTAGCGGTGTATCAACAGGGGTGGGGAGGCTAAGTAATTGGGGAGAGAGGGGGAAATGTTATCTTTAGGCATAGAAAGGAACTTGAGGGTTCTCCGCTCACACTTCCTTCTCCCCAACCCTCTACCCCCCACACTGAGTGTTTTTCTGTCTTTTTTTGTGACTTCCTCTTCTGTGTAGAATCGTGGCGCAGAAACAACCTTGCTGCTGCAGAACAGGATGGACAGTTTGTGTACCAAAGTACTAGGCAAAGCCACATAAGGAGGAGTGTGAGCATCCATTGTGCTTTACGGAACCAAATGCTAGAGACTCACTCACACTCTCAACTGTATAAACTGGTGACTTAGGTCCCAAGTACCAGCTGATATATAATTAAATGTACCCAGCCCTCCTGTAGCCTTTTTGGTTTGGTTCTTTTGAAAGAGCTTACCATGTAACCCTGGTTTGCTTGGTACTCATTGTATACTTCACACTCACTCAAACTCATGGCAATCCTCCTGCCTCAGCTGTCTCAGTGCTGGGATTAATGATATGTGTTCTTGCCCATGTACTGCACAGCCCCTTCCCCCTTTTAAGAATATTCTGTCTGGATCCATGTACCCTTGGGTATAATCTTTGATCACTTACAAATCATTCATCGTTTAGTAGTAAGTGATATGTGTCTGAGAGTCTAGTCCATGGCTTCTTGTTCCTCATAACAAACCTTGGGCTGAATGCTTTGTCTTAATTTTATGGAGCAGGAAACTGAGGCTTAGAAAGATATTCATCTTAGACCAGCTTAATCGGTAAAAGTCCCTGCCTTGCCAACCTTACAATGAGTTCATTTTCTGGAATCCACAGTAGAAGGAGAGAATAGACTCTCTGACCTCCATGCTGAAGCCATGACATTCACCACCTGGGTAAGTGAGTGCACATATGCACACATGACCCCCCCCCCACGATATTACTAAATAAAAGAAAAATTAAGTGGAGGAGAGGGAGGAAATTAACATGCCCAAAGTCACATAGCTCAAATGTGTCCTGTCTATGATATAAGTTCAAATTGTCTGATTCTAGAACCTTTGTTCCCTCTGTTTTGATCTTGTTTAGTTTTTGAGCCATAGAATTCCTGTGTTGCTCAGTTTGGCTCCAATGTCTTAGGCTCACGGGATCATCCTGTCTCCGCCCCTGAGGGGCGGGATTGCAGACATCACTGTTGTACTTTGCTCCGTTTTGTTCTGCTCTCATGAGATGATTACTGACTACTCATCATACTGTCTGAATAGTGTTTTAAGTATCAAATGAGATTTAAAAACCCACCAAGATGCCTTGTAAAGTGTAAACGAGCCTTGCATAAAAATGTGTAGGCATTTCATAAATGTAAGGTACATTAAAGATTAAAGAAATAATTAAATTATAAGTAAAATAAAGAAATAATAAAAGGAATTAAATCTATAACTTGGATTACATTTAGCTATAGTGATTAGGATCTTACTATGTCCCCTTAGCTGGCCTGGAGCTGTTGTAAACCACATAGTAGTTCCAAACTCACAGAGAGCTACCTGTGTCTGCTTCCCAAATGCTGGGATTAAAGGCATCCATGATGCCTGGCCCAAACTTTAAAAATACAACTATTTTATGTGTATGTGTGAGTGATTGTATGGATATACGCCACGTGCGTGCATACTTGTAGCCTGATTCTGTAGGCTTCAATTAGCCACATGATCTGGCATAATAGCCACGTGGTGGGATGGGCTTAATAGTTTCTGTCCTAAAAATATATATTTCAAGAGGCATGTCCCTGGCGATTGCTAGAGAATCCTAGTTGCCACTGTGTGCTCACCTGTATGGTACTCACCACTTTTTCTATGCATGAAGTTCTTCATATCTTCAAAGGGATTAGGTGTTGCAGATGTTGCTCCCAAAGACTCTCAGGGGAAGTCTCTTTTACCTTGTGTCTTCGTGACTGGCTGATGGATCGAGAGAGAGCTTGAAGAAGTCACTATCCTCTGTTCCTTTTGCTCCTAAGGGAAAGAGCCAAGGTTAGACAGACACATGGAACCTTCATACTCAAATCAGATACCCTTCACATTGGGACAGGCCTTAAGTAGGTTGCCTTTCCTTAGTCACCCACCCCCATTTCTTATTTCTTTAAGTCTATTATTTTGAAAATGCATATCCTGTCCAATATTGGAGAGAAGATCCATATGGAGTATGTTGTATCAGACTTTATCAGGAAATCAAGGTATAAAATGTCACCAAACATCCTGGCATGGGACATACTTACCTGTTCGGACTGTCCCTCCCTGTGTGAGAAATGCCCACTCTTCATGAGTGTGATGTTTCTCGATATCTCAATTCTGATAGAAAGGGTAAGAGACTGGCATTGAAGGTGAAGAGACTGGAGCCATTAACTACATCAGGCAAGCCGCTCCAGCTCTCTTCCACCTATGTGAATTCATGAGAGGATCATTCCCAGCGGTTATTCTTCGTCTTCCCTGGCTTTATACTTGATGCCCCTTTCTGAAATCTTTAATTTATTTGTGACTACTTTTCATTGGAGCCAAACACGTTTGGCTGTTCGGAAAATAAAAGTAGACGCTTAAAACCTGGAAGTGTGTGATAGAGGTCATGGAAATTGGCAACCATAAAATCACGCTCGGCAATTTGGTAAACCTGAGCGTTGTCGCCACCTAGTGATCAAAATGTAATATGGCATGTATGCGAAGTCAAGCCTGGGTAAGTCCACAGAAAAACACCAGCCATCAGTCTGCTGTAGAGAAGTTAGTTAACTCAGGGATTCCCCTGGTATATTAGACATCACACTGTTGCTTTGTGTTCTTTAAATTATTTTTTTTGAGACAGGATTTCTCGAAACCTGTGTGTTTCTCTGTACAGCATTGGCTGTCCTGGAACTCGCTCTGTAGACCAGGCTGGCTTTGAACCTAGAGAACCAGCTGTCTCTGCCTCCCAAGTGCTGGGATTAAAGGCATGTGCCACCAAGCCCCCTTTTAATTTTTCAAAGAAGATTTATTCATTTACTTTATGTGTGAGTGTTTTGCGTGCGTGCGCGTGCGTGTGTGTGTGTGTGTGTGTGTGTGTGTGCACAAATGTGCATACCCAGTGCCAACAGAGGTCAGAAGAGGGTATGTCATTTCTTAGAACTGGGGTTATAGGCAGTTGTGAGCTACCTGATGTAGTTGCTGGGAACCAAGCCTGGGTCCTGTGCAAGAGCAGTGAGTGCTCTTAACTGTTGAGCCATCCCTCCAGTGCTTCTGCATTATCTTTAAGCAATATATTTTCATTTGAGCATAATGGGTTGGGTGGACACCTACTCTGGTCCCTAGTTAAGTAGTTAGCCTGCTTGCTTTCTAGATGTTTTTCTCACTGGCTGTCAGAGGAAGCTAGACTCCAAGCATCCACTTATACTGTGTTCTTTCCATCTCCTAGCTAGATTCCCAGGACCTTAGAACATCTGAAAGGAGATCTTTTAGGGCCTTGTAGTAGAAGCTGAAGAGGAAACCTGATCTGACCAAGGTCACACTTAGTTGACGGAGGAGAAGATGTTCTGATTGAATGAGAGTGGATATTTGCCAAAGCATCTTTGAAAGACATAGAGCCCTTAGGTCTAGGAGAGGTATCAATGCTGGGGACATGCTTAAAGGAATCCAAGTTGTTCCGGTTGGAAGGAGTTATGAAGAAACAGAAACTCAGGGAGCTTCAAGCATCAAGAGACGCTCTCTGCTAGGCTGGGGAATGGCGGCGATCTCTTGCTGGGACTTTCACAAAAGTCTGGGCTGCAGCAAAATGTCCCCACTGTGGTGGATGGCAAAAGTCATTAGACAGAAGTCCTATCCTGGGCTTGTGGCATGCCAGGCGGAACCTCACCTTTGTCCCTGCCATTAGGAAAGGGTGCAGGGAGTAAAGCTACAAAGCAGAAGCTCCAGCATGACTGACTACCCAAATCTGTTAGGTATTGGTTTTGCAGAAGCAGGGATTGGTCCTAGGGTGTTGAGCACATCAGAGGAGAGCGGACTGCTGCGCTGGGCTGCTGAGCTGTATCTTCAGTCCTTTCCCTCCCCACCCTTCCCACCATTGATGTTGCAACAGTGTCTCACTAAGTTACTCGGCCTGTCCCTGAACTCACTCTGTAGATCCAGCAGGCCTCGACTGTGAGATTCTCCTACGTCAAAGAGCCACTGCGATTATGGGTCTGTGTCACCAGGCCCAGCTTAGAATGTCTTTTCTTTAAAAAAAAAAAAACAAAAAACAACAGCTCTTCTTCATTGTCCTTATCAGAAGTACAGCAAATTCACCTGCCCTGGTAGAAACAATTCACTTATTCCCATGCTTTCAGTACAGTCAACAACCTTGATAATACCAGTAGTAATGATTGCTGATATTAACAAGGGTAACCATTGTACCTTGTGTTTTACGGTCCCGTTTTACAGTCGAGTAAGCTGAGGCTCAGAGAGCAGTTTACTTAAAATCACACAGCTTCCCCTGATTTCAGTTCACAATCAGCCTTCTCTGGTACACGAATAGTAGGAAACAGGAGGTGAATGTGCACCCTAGCTCCTAAGGGGCATTGTCCTTCTGTGAAGCTTCCCCTTTTGCCATACTTACCCTTTGTAAATTAGCACACAGGAGGAAGGAGCATCATTCAACCTTTTCTCAGGAAATAATCAATTGGCCTGCAGGGGGAGAGATTACCCCAGGAAAACATTTTACTGACTGCACAAACAATTGCTTGCTAGCTGTGGGTGGCCAAGGAGAACCAACTGTCGGAAGACATGTGACAGCTGGGAAGATTACTGTTGGTTGAGATTTTCAGAGCAATTGCCTCTGTCCATTACCATGGATAGTTGAAGAATTAACTGTGGTGAAGACATTCGGATCTTTCTCTTTTACAGGCAAAAATCTAATCAGGAATAAACAAGTGTTTACAGAATTAATCACAGAAAGGGATGCACCTCCTACTGATGTTTGTTGTTAAATCTCCCTTCTTTCTCCTTGAGTTAATGATTAGCTGAAGAGGATCATTGGGTACCTTTTTTATCTCCCCTTCATCCATCCATCCCCTGCCTAGCACATAGCTTTGTATTCCTAACAGACTATGCACCACACTAATTTCTCTCTTGCTCCACTCCCTCCTTTGACATTTGTTCGTAGCTCAGGCAAGAGTATACAGGTTAACCTAAATTTAACATTTTATGGTGTTTCTCTGTAGTCTAAGCAGAGACTAATAAACATGACATTTAAAATATGTGAACAGGAAATACGAAGAAAGAGGAAGTGAGTTTAGAACCAGAGGAAGCTTTGTGTTCTGTGAGGGTCATCAAGAGAAAAGGCCCACTGAAAAGAATTTGGAGAGATGGCTCAGTAGTTAATGGCATTTACTGTTCTTCCAGGGAAATTTGGTTAGATTTCCAACATCCACATGACAATTAATGAACTGTCTGGAGTTCTAGTTTCAAGGACCTGATGTGCTCTTCTGACCTCTGTGGGCACACATGGGGTACATATACATACATGCAGGCCAAACAGTTATATAGGTAAAAAAAAATTTAAAATACCTTAATGAATAATAATGGACCAGTCTCATGTCTAGATGCAGAGCATCAAGGTGAGCACCAAGGAGAACGAGGAGAAGATTCAGTTGTTTTCTAAATTCAGCCAGAGCTACAAGAAAACAGAAAGCCCATCAGTTCCTTTCCAGGAGCCAGAGTATGCCTCATGTGTCATGAGAGTCTTCTGTGTTGTATATAGTCTGTTGTTCCGTGTGGTTTTGGTAATTTAAAGGAATTTTTAATCACATCCCAGGCTTCAAGAATTGAAGGCCGGGCAGTGGTGGCGCACGCCTTTAATCCCAGCACTTGGGAGGCAGAGGCAGGCGGATTTCTGAGTTCGAGGCCAGCCTGGTCTACAGAGTGAGTTCCAGGACAGCCAGGGCTACAGAGAGAAACCCTGTCTAGAAAAAAAAAAATTGAATGTGTGTGTATTTAAAGTGAAAAAGAATTAAACGTCAGAGACTTCATTACTGAGTGCCAAGGGAATAATAGTAAGAGTTCTCATTTTATTTTGTATGAATTATATGTGCATGTATGGAATAAAGAAGTACACGTGGACAGTTCTTCAGTGACTTGTTTGTTTGTTTTTGACTTTTGAGACAAGGTTTCTCTGTGTAGACCTAGCTGTCCTGGAAATCATTCTGTAGACAAGGCTGCTCTTGAACTCACAGAGATCCACCAACCTCTGCTTTAAATCTGTGTTGGAACTAAAGGTGTGTACCACCACCACCCTGCTTCCTCAATCGATTCTTATAGACCCCCTTCGATCTATCTACCTAGGGTTGTGGAGATGACGCAGTAATTAAGAACACTTGTGTTCTAGAGGACCTAGGTTCAATTCTCAGCACCCACGTGGTGACTCAAAGTCTTCTGTAGCCCTCTTCTGACCTCTTGAGGCACAAGGCATAATATAGACTGTATACATATGTACATGGCAGATAAACTCTTCTTTTTGACCAAACTTCAGGTTAAGATCAGGAACTTAAGTCTGCTCTTCACAGACCAAGTTATTACACATTTAACCCTACTTCCTTTGAAGACCTCATATACATCTAAAAAAAAAGTCAATCTAACAATAGTATACATTTTGCTATAAAACATTCTAACTAAGAACCCGTGTGTATGTTGTGTGTATAACACAAAGGAGCTGGTACTGAAGTTTTTTTTGTTGTTCTTTTTTTTTCAGAATTAGGTCAGTTCCTTCTCCCATAGGCCAGTGTCACTTCTGTGATATGGTGCATGAGCAGTTTCCCCCAAATATCTCCCGTTTTCCCTTGCTCCACTGTGCTATTTCTCCAAGCTTGTGGCTGCTATTTTAAATTTGAGACAGGTAGCCTTTGTTGAAATTATGCACTAGGGGAAGAAGCAGATGGAAATGATGTGAACTCCTAGATAGTATACCAAGTAGACTGCTAACAAACAGGCAGATGGAAAGGTTCTCAACACTGTTAGTCATCAGAGAAATGATGATTAAAGCCACACCAAGATGCCATTGTGTACCTATTTGGATGGCTTAAACAAAGACAAAATGGATAGTAGCCAAAGCTGACCAGGATACAGAGTACACGCACCTCTTATATATTGCTAGTGAGATAGAAAATCTTCAAAGGAAGTAAGAGTGGAATGTGGAATGTGGACTAATTTGGTCCATGAAGAGAAGACTTCAGTTCATGATCTTAATGTAAAGTTTGGTCAAAAGGAAGAGTTTATCTGCCATGATTGTTATTTAAATTAAATATTCCTGGAAAAAAGTAATCAGTGTCTATATACAATACTGCCTTTTGAAGTGAGCAGGTTTCTATAAAGCTTCCCAGGATCAGTGGCTCTCGCAGAACCACTGATAAAGGGAGGCATGTGACCACAGGATTTACTGTACCTTCCACAATCAATCAATATTGATTACTTCCCCTCATTAATGGTCTCTGCATTCATCAAGAATAGGGTATCTCCCCAGCTCTGCCCTTTCCCCATCCAGGTCCCTCTTATCTTCACCTGACTCCAGTCACTCGCCTGGCTTAAGAGCTCCAAGCAGCTTACTATACAGATGCTGCCATGACTATGTTTACTCGAGTATCTGTCAGGCTGGCCGATGCAGGAATATAAATCTATGCTGTCTACTTTCTGCTTCAGAAGGGGATGTGTCTGGAGTTAATTGAAATAGAGATCATTGAACAGTCTGGACAAACATACATGTATTGCACAAGGCCACTAAACTAAGCTGAAAAATAATCAAAAGTGTTGACGACTATATGTAACCAGGACTCTGTGTTGTTATTGCTTGTCTGAATTGTTCATTGGGAAGCCATCTTTTTTTTTAAACTGGAAAATCCAGTGTGTGTATAATCAATGCCATTGCCATTGAATGAAATCTGGTTGATTTCATTCTGGGACGTTTGGCCAAATACCATCAACCAGAAGTATTTGCAACTGTGATCATTTCTAATTGTTCTAACCAAATTGAATGAACACTTTTGCATCTATGGAAATCAAATGGCTTTTGTATATGGTTTTAATAAGAATTTAGAAGACATTTCTGTAAAAGATTCAAATCCTCATTCATAAATACAACACAAATCTTTCTGAAGGCAGAAAAAGTATACTATGTCAGTTATTACATGTGTGACAGAATCATCAAACACTGAAAATTATCTTCCTCCTTTTCCTGCACTTCATGTTGGATGGGACTTTGATCTTTTTACCTTTCCACCTATACTACTCCATGACTCTCAGCATCTTCCAGCATCTCTTTGATTCTTTGTCTCTATCTTTCCACCCTCCCACAGAACTCAGTGTTGGGTATTAAAGACTGCAGAAAGAAGTTCTGTATTTCTTGAACTTTCCGTATGGTGGTTGGGGCCGGATGTGTCATGTTCTACTGGCCACCATTACCTCTCTAAGCCCTGTGGAGGATGAGTGGGAAGCAAGCAAGCATAATAGCAAACAGAGGACAAAAGGGGCAAAGAATCAGGAGGTGGTCAGGAAACATTAGAATGAGCTAGTAATGGTCATAATAACCGCCATTTACCAAGTATTAGACCCAGCGCTTGATATTTCCCTATGCCTTATTTTGTTTCTTCTTCATGCTATGTCTGTGTGAGGGACATTATTTCCATTGATGCTGTGGAAACTACTGATGAGTTTGGTACAGAACTCGGCAATGTTCCCAAAGATACTCCAAAGCACTCAAACGCTGGTGCTTTTTGTGTTCAGAGGCAGAACTCTCTTTCAACCACTAGCCTATTATCTGAAAAAAAGAGTCTAGAGCTATACAGAGCCATCTATGAGAGCAGGGCCTCACCAGCTTCCTGGATGCACTTTGGTCTGTTCCTAAGGAGCTAGACAAAAGACATTTGTTTACTTATTGGGCAGGGGACCTGTGAGAGCAGGATCCAGGCAATCAATATTAGGTTTGGAAACAGGATGGGGCCAGGAAGGACTAGGCTGATAATAACCAGAGACACTCATCACCAAGGTCAGCCACAGGCTTGCTTCTTCTGTGGCTGGCCTTTTCATTTGCCAGTAGAGTTGTTTTTTTTTTTTTTTTTTTTTTTTTTTTTGAGTCAAGTAAGTCTTTTTGCATCCCACCTAGGGATATGTGATGCTGCTGTAGCTGCTGAGGTGGCAGGTGTGAACAGTGTCAAGTTGGGGGTCTAGTCTTCTAAATGGTAGCCCAGGGGCAGTAGTCAATCCTTCAGCCCCAATCTTGCCCAGCTCTGGTTTCTAGAGTAGTACAAACAGCAGTAGCATCTGAGACAACAAGCAGTCTTCCACACTCATCTTGGCACTGGGTTACAGAATAAATCATCATAGATAGAATCAGTAACATCTGTCTTTCCTGGCCTTTATTTAACTTATCTGAATTATGAAGCCCCTTCATGTTTCCAGTTTGTAACCATTGTAAATGATGCAAAAGGAGAATTGGAGACAGAGACACATAGGGAGAATGAGGAAGAATTAATTTACCACAGGGTGAAATGAAAATGTACCAAAGTGTAATGGAATTTCATTAACTTCGGAAATGATGATGAATGCTGTCCAAATAATTCCTACTAATGCATAATTCACAGCTGAAAATAGAGCCAAATTCTCCTAAAAAGCACATCCATTTATGCCCCCAAATTAATTTGGTATGTTATTCAGGATGGTTGACAGGATAAAAGATCTACTATGAAATATAATCATCTATTAGGCTTGGGAATCTATGAGCCTTTCTAGTTTAGCAGATGATGGCAGCTGGTGACAAGTGGAACCTTGAGAGGCAGACACCCACAGCCCTTATTCTCATAATGTGAATCTCCCCAAAGACATAGTTTCAGACATAACCACACAGAAGTTTGGATGAGCTTTAACATCTCCATAGCAACGGTGGCCCAATTCATATATATACCGAAAGCAAATTAAAGTCAGTTTCAAAAGATCCCAGTGGGGCCAGGAAAAGGCCCGTGCATATTTTGATTGACAATGCCACTATTAATTAATATTATATGTTCATGAAATATGCAAATTATATAGGTAGCGTGTTATATATAGATTTATATATAATTTTACCAAGAGGTTTTTAATATCTTTACCATTTTTCACAATAAGTATCCTATTTCACAAACTCTCAGTGACATTTTGCACTTAATGTCTCAAGACTATGAGCTTTTAAATGATTTCTTCCAAAAAAAAAAAAAACCCTTATATGCTTTTTCTATCCTCAAGAGAGTAGTAATGGGAGAGAAACCTTTTTACCTCTATATCTGACACAAAGCCCACCTGTGGTTGGCAGAGAGAGAAGACTATTCTTAGATAAGAGGCTACCCATTGGTTCAGATTCCATCAATGGGAATCTGTAGATTCACAGACCTCTCAACATCCTGTATACATTATGGCTTTTCTAATCCATGGGTCCCTTAGCTACAGTATTGGCCTGATATGTTGGCAGTTTCCTTACAGGTGGTTTATCATTTGGGGTCATTACGAAGAATGGCAGCCATTGGCTCATGTTTCACCCAAGAATGCCTCCATAAAGAGAATAGAATGTCTCCCAGAGGAGATAAAATGAGGCTTCCCTTCCATGGCCTCTCTTAGTCTCTGAAGAATCCTTGTGTTGATATGTGACTACTAATCTGTAGGTGAGACTTAAAAATAGATTAGATCTACAAGTGATGATAATCCTCTCAATTGGGCCTTCTAGGATGAAACTCTGCAAAGGAGAGGAGGTCATGAAGGACCACTACTTGTAGTTCAAACCCATGATTTGAGTTTTGTGGTGAGAAGTGGCCAAAATATCAAAGAGAGACTTTAAGTAAGGAGGACATCTAAAAGCTATTTCCCTCAAATGAGTAACCTTCATGGTGAGATCATCAATGCCTCACATTGAGGCATCATGGCTTCTTCCTGCTGGTGGTCTCCTCAGCCAGATAGAGAGCATCCTGTGCACACATGAGAAGAGCAGTGTCAAGGATGACTATTCTGCTTCCCCTGAGAAGTTGTTAAGTTCTGGAGGGTAGCCAAAAGTATTGACAAATATATTTTTTTCTCAAATTTAAATTCCATCATTTCCTCTCTTAGCCCTCCTTCCTCTAGTTCCTCTCATGTGCTCCCCTACCACTGGCTTCCTTTTTCTTTGTTATTGTTTTACACACACACACACACACACACACACACACACACACACACACAACCTGATAAGTAATCTAGTGTTGCTTGTTTGTTTATGATTTTAGGCTTGACCACTTGCTGTTAGGTAACCAGTTAGGGAGCTCATCCCTGGGACAAACTATTCACCCATTCTCAGGTTACTTTAGTAGCTTTTAAATATTTTATCTAGAGATAGGAACACATGAGATTTACCACTTCCAGATTAGCATGTTTATTGATGTTTTTGTTTAGGTAGCCATATTGTTAGGGTATCTTGGTTGAAGTTTCTCTGTCATTTCTAGAAGAGACAATCTCACAGCACACTTCCTGGTCCTCTGACTCTTACCATATTTCAATCCACCCCTATTTTTCTTTTCTTTTCATTTTTTAAAATTTTTTCTTGGTTTTTCAAGACAGGGTTTCTCTGTATATCCCTGGCTGTCCTGGGAACTCACTCTGTAGACCAGGCTGGCTTCAAACTCAGAGATCTACCTGCCTCTGCCTTCTAAGTGCTGGGAATAAAGGTGTTGGCCATCACTTCCCACTCCTAGGCTAGTATCACAATTGTTTGTTGTTGTTGTAGTTTTGAGACAGAGTTTCTCTGTGTAGCAGCCCTGGCTGTTCTGGAACTTAATTTGTTGAGTAGGCTGGCCTCAAACTCAGAGATCCTTCTGCCTCTTGCTCCTGAGTGCTGGGATTAAAGGCTGCAACCTTATGTTCTGTGCTGTTAACCTGGCTTCTAACTATGGTAACAGATGATATTATCACAAAGGCGGGTAGCTATTGGTTTATTTTCCACCAGTGGGAACGTTTAAAGAGTTTGATTCCAAAGGTGGCTTCAATGGCTCTTGTCTTCCATAGGTGACCTCAGCATTTCAGCATCCTTGTGCTCAAAAGTGAATTGTAATATTAGAGTAATTTTTAAACAATGGCTAAAGAAGTGATGATGTTTGTAACTCTCTTAACTTAGTGTGCTAGTGAGGTACCATGGTCATGGGACTAATCAGCCATGAGACTAATCTGACTTTTGTTTTGTTTTTTGTTTTTTCGAGACAGGGTTTCTCTGTACAGCCCTGGCTGTCCTGGAACTCACTCTGTAGACCAAGCTGGCCTCGAACTCAGAAATCTGCCTGTCTCTGCCTCCCAAGTGCTGGGATTAAAGGTATGCGCCACCACTGCCCGGCTAGACTAATCTAACTTCTGTTCATGGTTTTAGAGTCTGTGTTTTGTTCTGAGAACTAAACACAATAGTTAGTTGAAGTGTGGCCCTGATTGAGGAGAGCAGAGAGCAACTCCCAGTGGAAAATCTTAGTGAAGAAGCCATCTATGCCTCACAATGGAAGCAGCATGGCTTCTTCAGACACTCTGAATGCACACTGTGCCAACACCTGAAAAGTAGTTCCAGAGATGATGATTCCTGTAATCATCTATTCCTATTTCCCATGGGAGAGCACATGGTATGGGTATTGTGTTTTATGTGGAAATTACTGTGTTCTAGAACCATACCTATCAGTCTCAAAAAACCCTTCAGAAGTTATCATGGTGACAGATGACATCATTGTGAAGAAGGGCAGCCACTGGCTCACTTTTCACCAATGAGAAAGCTTCACTAAGGGGTGCCTTCCTGCCCCCTACCCCCATTTCCTGCTTGGAAATGAGGCAACATGGTTCCTCCCTCCCTTCTACCTTCCTTTTCCCCTCCCACTGCCCCTCCCCCTCCTTCCCACCTTCCTTTTGTCTCTCCCTCCCATGGATTTCCTCAGTCTCATCAAATTCCTCATACTGAAACTCGAATAACTACACGGAGAGAACTTTTACAAATCTCAATTCGTTGTGGAAGTAATTAAATATGTAATCTTCAACTTCGGTCCTTAGGCGTTGTGGCTTGTATATAGGTGTAGAGGCTCTAAAGGGAACATTGATTCCTGGTCTGTCCCCACCAATTTTCTCTGTACCAACTCTATGGGTGGATATCTTATATTGAGAATGGTGTAGCATACTGGATAGGAACTAATTCCAAAATTAAAATATGTAGGCAATATCTCCACACTGGATTCGGTATGGGATTGATGACCTCTGTGGCACTCAGAATTTTGTACCATAGATTAGTATATGTCTTGTATAGGATACAGATGTCATGAAGGGGGTATTAATTACATTCTCCTACTCATCTTTTTTTTTTTTTTTTCGGTTTTTCGAGACAGGGTTTCTCTGTGTAGCCCTGGCTGTTCTGGAACTCACTCTGTAAACCAGGCTGGCCTTGAACTCAGAAATCTGCCTGCCTCTGCTTCCCAAGTGCTGGGATTAAAGGCGTGCACCACCACTGCCGGGTTTTCTCCTACTCATCTTAATGATTAAACATGTAAGTCTGGTCTTTTTGATGGGAAAACACAGTGACTAGCTTTTGAATCAATGGTTTCGATTAAGCAGGGGACAGCCACCGTCTTCTAATGGGAAATCTTAGTACATAGGCTATATATGCCTCACAATAGAAGTTTAGTGTCGTCATCATCTTCTTCTTCTCCTTCTCCTCCTCCTCCTCCTCCTCCTCCTCCTCCTCCTCCTCCTCCTCCTCCTCCTCCTCCTTCTTCTTCTTCTTTTCCCTAAGTTTGTCCAGCTACTGACAGGGCATCTTGTCCATAGGTATAGGAAGAGTAATGTAAAAGATTAATTCATTAAGCCTCTAATCTCATAGATGGAGATTCAGATGCTTTTATAGAGGCCCAAATACTGCAAATGCTATACTTTCAAAGCGTGGCCTACAGAGTCTTCATGAAGATCTTCTGATTTGGGGGATCTATGGTAGTAAGCTAGGTGATGGCATGAAACTAGACAGCTATTTGTGGTAACAAGTGATGTCATTAAAAATCTAAACAGCTATTGGTGGTAACAGGTGGTGTAATTATGAAGTTGGACAGCTGCTGGTGGTAACAGGTAATGTCATTTTGAACTTAGCTGTTGGCTTACCTTCTACCAATGAGAATATTTGAGTAATGAAGACATGTTTCCCATACTTAAGTGCCATGACCCTTTCCTTCCATATGTCCCTGTGATAAAATTTGAGCTGCAATGTCAATAGTAATACGTAGGTTTTTTTTTTTTAAACTAAATGTGATATTAATTTTGGAAATGGTGACTTATAGAAGACTGTAAATTGTCTTTTAGTGTCTGTACATGTTGAAATTTCAGTGAGGCAGTGTTATGCCTGGGGAATAAAGCCTCTTGCTTTCCATGTTGTCCTGTGAATTGGCATTTTGTGGAGAATATTGGCTACTTAGTGTTTTTGATTAAGGAGGAAAACTGCCGCTGGCTGCATTCTCCCAGTGAGATACCTTAACAGAGAGGCTTTCAACACTTCACTTTGGAGGTTCCAGGACTCCTCCTTCTTATGGTTTTCTTCAGGCAGTGCATGGTTATCTTTTCCTAAAATGTGAATAAATAATTTATTAACAACATGTTTAATAGCATCAGATTAAATTCATCCTCTTTGTTAGAGTATGGGGTATTTGTGGTGCTTGTGGTGTTTTAGAGGGACAATGATTCTCTTGGAGCACTTTATTTTTAATGACATAATCATCAAATATCAGATATTGCCATGGTAATCAAGCACATTGTCTTGGAGTGTCCATTGGCCTGCCTTCCCTTCCACTAATCATCTTTTTCTACAAGGACCATCAGGGTCCCAGAGGCACCATGGCTCCTTCACACGGATCCCATCATCCAGTTAAAAGTACCTTCTGGGGACACGGTTATAATGTTAGGGAAAGTGAGCCCCGCTTCTTGAACTGCTTTCCTTAGGAAAGGAATGTTCCTGTAGATGATGATTTAACTAGGACGTCCTTGAAGTATCTCTTGGTCCCATTTCTCTCTTATCCTCAACTGTCTCCACCCAGACTCCCTGCTAACATTTTGATATCATAGATTCATATTCCAGTAACCTAGCAAATTCTGTCAATGTATGGTCACATTAAATATACCACTTGCCCTGTTACCCAGCATTTTCTCTACATCTCCTTTCAAATTAAGCTTTGTGTTCTTTAGCACCTTTGGAAAAGTTCTGAGTGAGTGGAAAGGAGCTCACTTGCAGAACGTTAGTAGCCACCGAGCATCCTGTATCACTTGTTACTTGTTCTTACCTTTGGTCTTATCCATCTCGCATGACTCCTCTCCACCATCTCTGCTGCAGACACTTAGGCCCCAGTTTAGGAAGTACTACCCTCCCTCTACCTAAAATGATATTTACTTCATCCTCACCCAAGGAAATAGCCTTTACCTTTCCAAGTCCTGGTCTACAATCACCTTTGAAACTTTCTTCCAGCCCCAGTTTAAAGTCTTCCTTTTACTTCTAGAGTGAATTAAGATCCTAGAACTCAATCTTTTTCTTACTTATGCACCATGGTGCCTACTTAGTATGTTTATACATTTACCTTCTAAAATGTGTTTATATTTCCATTTGTCTCCAATTCTCTTTGGAGGAAAACCAACCAACACATGAATAATACACAAAGAACCTTTTTTGGGAAAGTTCACACCCTCAATCCTGGCTTGGTGACTCCACTTTACTATTGCTTGTATGTATCACACCCACTGAACCTCCCATTCCTTCCTCCATCCTGTCAGCTTGGATTGCTTCTTTCTGTGTGCCTTAATTGATGTCAAATGGAACTGCTTACCTGGTTGGTGGAAGAATGTTGTTAATTCTCTAAATGAGCCTCTTCATAAAGATGTGTCTTGATGTGTTCTTTCTGGCTCTTCTCTAAGGACTGAGCTGCCCCAGGAAGTGACCTTGTATTTATATCCTGATCCCACCCACTCTGCCTTATTGTGTCCTAAGCAAGTTATTATGACATAACCTGAGGTATGGTGTAAGTAGGCCAGGATTAGATTATATATGAGTATATTTGAATGTCTAAATATTTTTCAAGGTAAGAAATATTTATCTATAAGCACAACGATGGGTATAATGATTGTTTATCACAAAACTTTCTTAATGTTCTGTATCCACAATCCCATTGGTCTTTTTATTCAAAAAGTGATACTGGTGTGGCATGGATGTCATCAGCAGCTTGTCTATTAGATCTTTTATTAGGCCAGTGGCCAAGACATATGCATTTATTTCAGGGCTATAGTAGTAATAGGAAGACTGGAGAGATGGTTTAGTGGTTCAGAGCACATCCAGATCTTCCAGAGGACCTATATTAGGCATCTCACAATCAACCGTAACAACAGCTACAGTGGATCCAAGGCCTCTTGTCTCTGTGGGCACCTGAATTCATGTGCACACACCCACACAAGCACACATACATGGTCATAATAAAATGACAAAAATAAATTAAAATAGTAATAGTAAGATACATGAAGACTTTAACTTAATAGTGCTCTTTACTGTAAAAAAAACAAACAAACCCACAAACAAGTAAACAAACCCCATTGTATTAAAGAAAGCACTTGCTAGAAGTGCAGCTTAATGATAGAGGATGGGATTAACAAAGCCAGGGCCTGGGCTCAAACTTGGTCACCAAATACAACCACACAGCAAGCAGGAGCTCACTTCAGTCCTGTTTAGTTTGCTATCTGGCCTTCTGTAAAGCATTGTTGCTCTGTCTTATATGAATTATGGGATATAAGACTATCGCTACTTTTTGCCTGAAAAGGAAAACACTTTACTTACTAACAGGTGTAACAAAAACCACATCTATATATTATATAGATCTTAATTGTCTCTGTGAGTTCATGGCCAGCCTTGTCTACATAGCTTATTCTAGGTCAGTCAGGGATACATAGTGAGATCCTGTCTCAAAAAAATGGAACAAAACAACAACAACAACAACAACAACAACAACCAAAAAAACAACAAACAAGAAGTAAAACTAGAGCCAGATGGTGGTGGAGCACACCTTTAATCCCAGCACTCAGGAGGCAGAAGCAGATGGATCTCTGAGTTTGAGGCCAGCCTGGTCTACATTGTGAGTTCCAGGACAGCCAGAGGCAAACAGAGAAATGCTGTCTTGAAAAAACAAAAAAACCAAACTCCCAAAACCAACTAACCAACCAACCAACCAACCAACCAACCAGACAGACAAAACAAAACAAAACAGCCATATCCTCATCTCAAAAAACAAAAACAAACAAACAAACAAAACCAACAAACAGCCCAAACCCCCCAAACCTAGCTATTGCTACATAGGGTATGCTGCCATACAGTTCCATTTACAGAAGATAAAGGTATCAAATCTATTCAGACAGCTTCATTGATTGTCATTGTATGGAAGTAACAAACAGCACACAATACAGCAATAGTTAAAGGGATAGTTATGTGGTGCTAGGTTAGTTTGACCTCAAACTATTTTGAAATGGAGATTTTCTCTCCTCAACTGAAATATCTGTAGAAATGGAAAAAAGTAAAGAACGCATGTGTGTGTGTGCGTGTGTGTGTGTGTGTGTGTGTGTATGTGTGTGTGTGTGTGTGTGTGTATATATATATATATATATATATATATATATATATATGTATATATATGCATCATTCAAAGTAGAAGGAACCAGTCACATGCTTTAACTAACAACCAGACTAAACAAGCAGCTTCAACCAAGATAATTGCTTCTGTAATCATTCACAAAGGAGAAACCTTAGAGGAATTAAACGATATTGTTCACCATCAAAGACAAACCTCTAATTGGGAAAAAAATATACTGGGAAAAATTTCAATACTCTGTTGCATAAAAATAACATTTACCTCTGCCAGAATGGCTGGCTGAAAAGTGCCAAATTTTAAAAATGAAATTAAAATATTCTTCACTATATCACCCATAAGAAAGGAGATAGATTGGCCAAGATATTAAATGAATATTGATTGGGGCAATTTTAAAGCTATTGTAAAGCATGTTTCCAAAACACATTCTTCCTACTAAAACCACAATCGTGGTTAACTGGAAATATGGCTCACATACCAGAGTCAAGTCCTCGAGGACCCTTTGAACACTTCCAAATGTGCTTCATGCAAGCCCCTCTTCAATAGGCTATAAATACATCTTATGATTGTTCATTTTCAAGATAGCTTAACTTTTAACTTGTAATTTTTTGACTTTCCTGGTTAGCTATAGCTCTGTATTAGTTTCCTAAACTAATAGAGATATCAGCAGAGTTGCCCCCCCTTTTTAAAAACTTACTTTACTTATTATATGTAAGTATACTTCTGTATACTTTATTATATACTTATATACTATATTGCTTATTATATATAAGCTGCCTTCGGATACTTTTTCTTCTCGCTCCGGCCCTGCTTGCTTCAGACACACCAGAAGGTGGCATCAGATCCCATTACGGATGGTTATGAGTCACCATGTGGTTGCTGGGATTTGAACTCTGGACCTCTGGGAGAGCAGTCAGTGCTCTTAACCACTGAGCCATCTCTCCAGCCCAGAGCTGGCCCTTTCTGAGGGACATGGAATTAAGGATCTGTTCCAGATCCTCCCTCCTTGGCTTGAAGATGGCTATCATCTCTTGGGTTTTGTTGATCTTCGCTTGCCTTTTGGAGATAGTAGATTTGTTACTTTCCTTTATTTTACTTACAAAATAAAACATTTAAAAAGACAAACTCGAGTCAATGGTTCACTACCTGTCTCTCATATTGGGGATAGTATTTAGGGCCCTAGGCATGTTAGCTAGGGACTCTACCAATGTGCCAATGTACCATGTGGGCCCATCCCTTCATGACTTTTCTTATTGCTGTTAACATAATACATAAGAAAAGTAACTTAAAGGATGAAAGATTGATTTGGGCCCACAGTTTGGGGATATGTGGCAGCAGGAGCTTGCAGCAGCTGCAGTCAGGAAATTTCACGGCCTAAAATATGACGAGTCACTTTTCTTCAATATCAGTTTCTTCTGGGAGTCTCAAATTATCTTGGGAGTTAGTGGTAAGCCACCCCAAGTACCTGGACATTTCACCCTCACTCTCGGAGTCTACCTTATTGCGAACATATAATCAATTAATGCAAGAGGTTCATAAACATCTTTAACTTCAGTCACCAGGAGATACAACCTGTATTTCAAAAACATCTGTCTTAACAGCTTCTGGATGATCTTTAGCTTGCGGGTTTAGTCTTGCGGATAATATACCAAAGAAAAACATGGCTGACAAGCCTCGTTGGAAAGGACCTTATCAGATACTAGTATCAGCTGATCTAGTCTCACAACGCCAAAGTGCTGATGCTTGGATCCATGTTTTCCAACTGAAAAGAAATACACAAGCTCATTTTTATTATGCGCATAAGGTCTATCTGATGACCTTCAGTTTTGGATTCAGAGGACTCCTACAAATTTCAGAGATGGACAGCTTCTGCCCAAGCTGAAAGGAGAAGATTCAGTTTTGGATTCTGCAACACCCTTTTCTGTCTTTACACTTCTACCAATCTCACCTATTATTCCACTTAGATGCTCTCTGGAATACTAATGTGACACCCTTTATCTCCATCCTATCATTTTTGCCTCGCTAAGTACTACTTTAGAAAAAAAACAAAACTCTTACATGTTTTTCCTGTAACCACAGCTCTGCAGTTAACTGAGTGCCACATATGTCACCCCCTGCCTAACACTGCAGACAAAAATGTAATAACTGTTCCCTTAAACACTTCAGGAGGTAGATTCCCTTTTACAGATCTCTTCTGGCACTTGTTTACCTCACAGTGTTCAGCCCAACCAACCTTTTATTTGGTAAAACTTTGATCTTGACTTCGCATCAACAAAATGCTTGTACTTGAAGTCCTCATAATGACTATATCACAAAGATCCAGTCAATTAGGAATGGACACTCATTTGAAGGATAGCTTGATTACAAAGACCAGTTTTCTCTCTTTAACCTTTGCAGGAAGTGTTTAACTTTACTAAGGGATTTGTCCATCATGAGAGACACTAATTGGATCATTCTTAATGTAGTAAATGACAGTTACATTCTTAATGCAATCTATACTGAGGTAGTGCTTCTAAGATATGGCTTTAATTTGTCTCTTGCCACATACTACCGTATCATGGACAGTTGTAATCAAAATCATTTGCTTTTTTCTTGTGTGTGCATGTGTATTTCTGTCTGTGGGTGCACATGAGTGGCAGTGTATGTGCAGACATCACAGGGCAACTTGCAGGAGTCATTCTCTCTTTCCATCATGTGGATCCTAGGGATTGAACTCAGGCCCTCAGGCTTGGTGGCAAGCACCTTTCTCTGCTGAGCCATCTCACCAACCTACTTGGAACTTGTTTTAGGGTTTTAAATCTACCAGTCCTCTAGTGGTTCATATCTCTTTAAGAAGGACACTTAGAAGCCTCCACAATGAGAAATGGAAGTTATTGAGGAGAACTTGAAGGAGGTCTACCTCTTTACTCTTATGCTTTGCTGTAATTCTCATAGTGGGTATAGTACTAGGAAGGCGGTCTGAAACTTGCTTATATTGCTATTAGAGGTCATACATGATAGCAGTCCAAAAAATTAACATAGACTCAAGTCCTTAGGTAGTGTGGTCAAGACAATCACATGGTCCTTGATTTCCCTCAGCAAGCTAAACATGGAGCTAGGTGAGAATAAATACTTGTTTCATCTGTGAAAAGATTACAGTAAAATCATAGTAATTTGTGATTAGGCTAAAAGAAAAGGCCTCCTACTTACTTAAAAGTCTCCATTGGATTTGGAGACATATTTTCATATTTTAAATTTCATAACAAACTCTTTTGACTTTGAGACATTTTGGTAGGCATATTTTTCTGATAGTTGTTTGTCTTATAGCTGGTTTATATAATCTTCATATATTATACCACAGCTATCTCCATGGGGTTCATGTGATCATTTTTACACCACAGCTATTCCATAACAAACAGGAGAGATTCATCACAGTGTAAACAAAGACATTAACCCTAAAGCTATCTTCTGACCAGCTATGGGGAGGATGGAGATACCTTGAACAACATCTTGCCATCTGACTTTACCTGTTCTGGCAAGAGATACAAAGGAGCCATGTTTCAATCTTGTACTTGGTCTGATGCCCATGGCTGGGCCTCAGTGGTGATGGAAGCCAGATTCGTGGTCTTAACTGCTATGTATAATTTGCCTGTGGGATACGAACAATCTCACAGAAGTGTATCAGATAAGGCACTTCTATATTATGACACAGTAAAACAGAGTTTTAGAATTTTGTCTAAGCATGGACAAGATCAGAGCCACTCATTGTGCAGACTACAAGATGCCAACCACTTCTCCCTGCTGCTTACTATGAGTAACTGTTACTGCTACTTGTGTACCAGTTAGAGCTTTGTCCCCACACAGGATGCCAAATGATAGAATCTCATGTAAAGTCTCATTTACATGAATGCTTTCTAACTCATTTAATGAAGCCCAAAAATTCAATAATAAATCTTCATAATATTTAACAGCATTTCAAAATAAATGCCAAGGTATTTATTCTTTGAAACTCCATACATGCATGGCTATGATGTATCTTGAGCATACACCTATCCTCAATTTTTCTCTACCTCCTCCCAGAATTTCCCATCACATCTTCCTTCCGACTTTTAGAATTTTTAAAATTATTTTTGATAAATTTGAATCCATTGAGTCTAATTAGTGCTGCCTATATGAATGTGGGCATGAATTCATCTGGGGTGCACAGACAATATTCCAGTGGCCATTCTCCTAAAGAACTGTGATTATCCCTTCCTGAACAGTCATTAACTGCTATTATCTCCTCAGCTAGAAGTGGAACATTGCAAGCTCCCCATGTTGAAATACTAACTGGCTTGATCTTGTGCAGGTAAAAAACAAACAAACAAACAAACAAACAAACATGTACAACTGCAACATCATGTCCACTAGACAGCATTTTTCAGTTCTCATTTTATAGCTCTTGCATCCTTTCTTCCCCCCTCTTCCTAAATATTCACTGAGTCTTGCCAGAGGGATGATGCCAGGATTGCTAATTCTCAGCACTTTGAACAGAACTGTGTCTCTGGACTAACCGCTACCTACTGGGGTAGAAGATTTGTGGATATAAACGTGAATGAATGGAAGGAAGCTGGATAACAAAGCCATTCAGAAGAACAACATCAACAAGTTCTCATCTAGGATCTATGGTTTCCGTAGCCATGGGTTTTAACCATGTTTATAGAACCAGGCATGAATTCTCTCTTGTGCAGTGGGCCTCAAATTTAGTAAACAAACAGCCTCGCTATTACTGTATCAGTGGTGCATCTTGCCTGCCAGGTCAGTATTGTAGCATGCAGGGTCCAATGCTAGATAAGACCATTGATGTCTTTTCTTGCCCAGCAGTCTGCATCATACTTTGTAGCACTATGATAGCTTAGAATTGAGTGAAAGACTTTAAAGCTTTGATTATTGCTAATAAGACTGGCTAATGAGACCTGTCTCCAAGACTCTGAAGGAAATGTTTCAGAAAAAAAGATCTTTTTTTTTCTACTTTATTTACATTTCAAATGTTTTCCCCTTTCCAGATCTCCCCTTTGGAACCTCCCTATTCCCTCCCCCCTCCCCTGCCTCTACTGGGGTATTCCCCCACCCACCCACCCACTCTCATCTTCCCTCCTTGACATTCTCCTATACTGGGGCATCTAACACTCTCAGGCCCAAGGGCCTCTCCTCCCCCTGATGGCTAACAAGACCCTCCTCTGCCACATATGTGGCCTTTTCCAGTAAACTTAAGACATCATACAGTTTCCCAACTGGTTTAAAGGATGTGATGTATGTGAATAACCTTAGCCTGGAATCACAGAAGAGGAGGAAGAAGGCTATTACTAGGCTCTGATAAGGTCTGGAGGGTATGTGTTCTTCTATTTATTTTTATTATTTAATTTTTGAGATTATAATTTAATTACATTTCTCCCTTCTCTTTCCTCCCTCCAAATCCTCCCATATACCCTTCCCATTCTCTTTCTAATTAATAGCTTCTTTTTTCACTAATTTTTATTGCATATATTGCATATATATATATGCATATACATATATATCCCTAAATATAACCTGTTCAGTCCATGTGACATTATTTGTATGTGTGTTTTCAGGGTTGACCATTTGGCACCGGACAACCAATTTGTGTGCTCTTCCCAGGGGAAGAGCACCTCTCTTGCTCCCAGCTTTCCTCTGTTGCCTGTAGTTCTTTGTGTACATTTGAGACCTTGTGGGCTTTTCTCCTATCCCTTTTAGGATATTCATTGGTGTCATTCTTGTTTTTTAATTAAAATATAATTTTATCACTCTCCCATTCCTATCTTCTCTCCAACCTCTCATGTATCTACCTCCAGCCTCTCCCAAGCCTCTGAGTTTCAAATTCATAGTCTCATTTTCTTTGATTACACACACACACACACACATACACACACACACATCCCACATATACACATAGACACATACATATATACACACACATATATGTAAATCATTCATGGTTTAACCTCTTGTTAATCAGGCCTTGAGTTCAATTATTGAGCTGTTGGTTACCACCAAGATATGACTGCCACTATTGCCCTGTTAGGGGTACCTTGACATGAATGCTCTCCTTATGGCTCACAAACTTCACAGCTGGTTAGGAATATTGATTGCTTCACTCACTTGGCAATCTGTATATATCTTCTGGTACTACGAAAGTGGACCACAGGTAGGAGGTTTTCAGGTCAAATCCAGCTCAAATCTTCCAAGTCCTGTTTCCAAATGTGTGGTGTTGTCAGCAGTAGGGGTTTATTTTCAACCTGTCCG
Organism: Rhynchomys soricoides; assembly: GCA_019843965.1. Classification (NCBI taxonomy): domain Eukaryota; kingdom Metazoa; phylum Chordata; class Mammalia; order Rodentia; family Muridae; genus Rhynchomys; species Rhynchomys soricoides. The sequence continues at coordinate 1,058,596 of JADRCH010007388.1, read as the reverse complement.
AAACAACTGAGGGAACCAAGATAGCTTATATTATTTTCGGAGTCCCTTAAACTACCCTGACCAACACAAGGGAGTTTCTCATGCTTGGTATTTGGGGTTTTGTTAGATCATTTACAGCTCTTGTGGGGAACACTGCCAGCTTAAATAGCATAACATCATATATATAGTCCTCTGTCAATGAAAGTCTTTTCCCCGAAAAGGTATATTTGTATATTTGTTTATGTGTATGTGTCTCTATGTGTGTATGCTATGGTATAAGGTGCCCAGAGAGGCCAAAAGACGGCATCAGATCTCCTGGAGTTACAGGTAGTTGTGAACCATGGGTGCTGGGAACTAAACTTCAGTCTTCTGCAAGAGCAGTGATTGCTCTTAAACATGTTCGTGAGCCTCCATGTGGGTGTTGAGAAGGTCTTGGTTCCTAGACACCATTCTCCTCTAAAAGAAAGCAGAGATCCTTAGAGAATCAGTGAGTTCTAAGTTCAAGACCAGGAAGAATGGAAAATAAACTTGGAATATCTTGTTCAAGAAAACAAAGAAGTACTCCAAAAACATGGGAGCCATGTTAAAAGGAGAAAGAAGTCAGTTTAAAAGGTTTCCTGGCTAAATAAATGGGTCACTTGTTGCTTTTCAGAGGACTTGGGTTCAATTCTCAGGGCCCTCCAATGTCTTTTTTTAGCTTCTGGAGGCACCAGGTATGCAAGTGGTACACAAACATACAGGCAAGCAAAATACCCATTCACATGAAATGAAATAAAATAAAATGGGGATTCACTGGATAAGTGTGGCAATCTGAGTATCAGCATAATATATTCACTTTTTTATTTTGCTGTATGTGTATGTGTGTTTTGTTTGCATGTATATCTGTGCATGTATATCATGTGGGTAATGACTATGGAGGTCAGAAGTAGGCACTGGATCCCATGGAACTGGAGTTACATACAGATGGTTATAAGTGGCCATTTGGGTGCTGGGAATCAAACCCAGGATCTCTGCAGGAGCACTAAGTGCTCCCAAACATTGAACCATGTCTCCAAGGCACAGTCTGATATTTATGATAGACTGTAACACCTTGATTCCAATAGAAGTCTCTGAACCCATACTAATACAAGGGAAATGAGAGAAAGGAAAACTTTTCTTCCTTTTAGTAGAATGCTGACTAATAAAATGATGGGGACAGAGAAATTAACATGTGAGCCGAAGATTTTTGTATGAACAAAATACTCAAATGGACTGAAACTGTTTTTGCATAGTTCACTTACAAATTATAAGTGAGAAAAATAGGTAAAATAGAGGAATCTGGCAGACAGTACCCCAATCAAGTAATCAAAGTTAGTATTCTCAATCCTGGGACAAATTGACATATGTGTGATAATGTGATCCACTGAGAAAGACACCACATCATTTCTGTGCTGTTCCTGTTGAAAGTTCCCAACCTGAATCATGAAGATTAGACAAGCCCAAATTGAGGAACATTCTATAAAATAGCTGGTCTGTATGCTTCCAAAATGTCAGTGTCATCAAAGCCAAAGAAAACTGTGCAACATTTCCAGATTAAAGGAGACTGAAAAATCGTGACAACTAAAAGCAATGTGTGATCTTAGACTGGATCCAGGATCAAGGGGGAAATGAAATAAAGAACATTAGTGAGGCTGTTGGCTAAACACGAGCGTGCTCTGTGTATGAGAGTGTATTACGTCAACGTCATTTTCCTAACTTAGATAATTGTTGTCATGTAAGGAGTTACTCCTCTTCTTAAGAAAATGCCCGCTGAATTATTTTGAGTGAAAAACATGATGTTCCAATTTATTCTCAAATGCTACAAAATACGTATAAGGAGAGATAAGGGCAAAATGGCAAAATGGCAAAACTTGAAGGTTCTTGATTAAGGTGAGAGGAGAGTTCTTTGCGCTCTTCTGTTAGCTTGTTTGTAAGTTTGATGCTATTTCAAAGGAAAGTGTGCTTTTAAAATCCAGCATGGTCTTTCCATTTCTCCAGAGCAAAACCAAAGTTCCTGGAATGGCCCACAAGATCCTGTATGATCCAGACCTGTATGATTTCTCTTCTCTTCTCTCTGGTTTTCCCTCTGTTCTTTGGGTTTAGGTACATTAACCTCAGTGTGGCTCCTGGATAGGTCCCACATTGAAGTCAGTTTACCTAGATTCCTAATGGTTCTTAGACCAGCACACTCTTTCCTTGGGAACTCCCAGGAAGAACTCCTTTACTTCCTTTATGGTTCAAGGTCACTGTATTTGTGAGGATGCCCTTGGTTTCTCTATTTGAAATAGCATCCTTGCCCTCATTTTAGAAAGCTTTGTTAGTCTATGGTATTTATCATTGTCTGATATGCTATATACTTTATTCATTTGTTTTGTTTCGTGTCTACTGTCTAAGATCTCAGTGTCCCACAAGATCTCATAAAATTTGTAAGGCATGACAAAAGTGTTCCTGCTTTGTTTGCTGCCAAATTCCTAGCATCGCTTTATTACACCTTATGTAGTGACCACCCAATATTGACTAAATGCAGTTGGTCATGAGAAATAATCTGCAGAAGAATAAGCAGTGATAGTTAATGCTTATAAAGAATTTGTGATATACTAGGCAACATTTGAAGTGATTAATGTATAGCATGCCTCTTACAATATGAAACATCAGAAGTGGTTTTCATTACTATCACAAATATGTTATCAGCATCATTATATGCATTCTGCAGTGAAGCTGTAAGGTATCAGGAAACCCAAGCAGCCTGGTTTGAAAGTCTATTAGTTTCTATGTTGTGCTGCCTCTCTTGGGGTATGGTACATTTTGTGTCATGCTTATTAAAAGCACACAGATTTATACCGTAGAAACATGCAGCAGTATTATATAAAGAAATAGGATGCATTGTTGAGGGATGGTAACATATAGAGTAAAAATATGACAGAACCCATGCAAATGACAAGGACAATTAGTTTAATGGCAGTGTTTAAGGTACCAATCCAATAGAATCAAGACTGCTTTTCAAGATCTCTTAGGAAATTACCAACACACATGATCGTATAGTTTTTTCTCCAGCATGGGTCCTTTTCCTTCTTTGATGGCTGAGCCCATGCTCAACAGCAGGTTTGTAGTTGGAGCTGTATTGTGTGGAAATCCCCATTCTCCCAAATGCTCTGATAGGATGGATGCTCACACCTAGGAAGAGAAGAGGGGATGATGAGAGCTTAGACCTCCAACAGAGTAAAAGTATTTTCTAGTATTAGAAATGGGGACAGAGTCTCAAGTCACTCAACTCAGCCTTGCCTGTGAGAAGGCAGATAAGTGCCATATGGCTAGCTAGACCTTTGAGTTTCCAGGGATGGGTAGTGCATAACATCCTGTGATAGCCTTTTCTGCTATTTATCAACCCCATCGCCAATACTGTCTTATTTATGTCTAACCTCATCTCCCAGTACGATTTCAGGCCGTTTCCTATTACTCTGTAGATATGGAGAACAGATGGTCAACCTTTTCCTTCTAACGGAGGAGATCCACTGAAGCTATCCCAGGTGGCACTTCTTTTCTAGGCAAAAGAGTTCCACTTCATTTTTTTTTCTCTCACAAGTTTCATTTTCTAGTTAGTTATTTCATTGAACTATGTTGGATTTTCTTTGAAAAACTACAGTGTTTTTCTTTGAAAATCACACAAGCCGATGATTAAAATTCAAACATTATAAAAATCATGAGCGGAGAAAATTGAGCGTCCTTTTCACCTAAGATCTCCCAGTCTTTCTCACTCACAGCAGGTATTCTCGCCGGTATTATCTTTGAGACAATTTTGAATGATATATGTATGAATATATTCTCCCTAAATTATCTTCATCTTTCTATTAGTAAGCTCTCTCTCTCTCTCTCTCTCTCTCTCTCTCTCTCTCTCTCTCTCTCTTTTCTTTTGGTTTTTCGAGACAAGCTTTCTCTGTGTAGCCCTGGGTGTCCTGGAACTCACTCTGTAGACCAGGCTGGCCTCAAACTCAGAAATCTGCCTGCCCCTGCCTCCCAAGTGCTAGGATTAAAGGCATGCACCACCACTGCCCAGCTGTATTAATAAGCTCTCTATTACTATAATAAAATACCTGGTACAGACTACTTATGAAGTAAGAAAGTTTATTTTGGCTTACAGTTTTGGAGACTTAAACCCAAGATTGGTCTTATTTCTTTGAGGCTCTGATGGGACAGTGCTTTGAGGTAGAAGCGTATATCAGAGCAAGTATTTACATTTCATGGAAGGCAAAAGTGAAAGAAGGAGAAACTGAGGTTCCACGATCTCTTTCAAGGGTCCATTCCCAGGGACCCAAGGATCTCATGCTAGGCTCTACCTCTTAAAGGTCCACAGAGCTAATAGTGCCAGTCTGGGGCCCATGCTTTTACATATGGACCTTGGAAATAGTGTCCATACTCAAACCATAGGAACCTTCAGTTCAGAAAATATTTATTAAGCAGTTTCGATGTCCAGCATTATGTTAGCTCCTGTGTCAGGATACAAGGAGAATAGAGACATGTTTCTCCATTTGTAGGATATTTACACTGTAGTAAAGGAGAAAGATGTCCTCCATGCATCAAAAATATTGATTGTGGACCCTGTATGTGTAAGTTATATGTGAACCAATGAATAACATAAAGTTCATGCCCTTCCGTAGCTTAGTATGTAGAGGGGTCAATAAGCAACCATGGTGTGAAATAGCCAACATCAGAGAAGTACAATGATGTTCCTTGACAAATGTCTTACCAAATGCCTAGTGTAAGGGAGATGCCTTGGAGTCCCGGACAGGGTCTGTAACTTTGGAGGTATGATTTAAGCCCCTTTGTACATCATAGTGCAGGAAACAGTTATAGCACATGGTGAGCTCCACTATTTGTGTTGGGGCTTCATAGATGTCAAGAAGCTAGTCTTAAGTCATATGGATGAGTCCCAGTCACAACTGTCTTTCTATTTATTAAGCCTTGGCTCTTCTCTGTCATATTGGTCACAACTTCCATGCTCAGGAGTTAGTGATGGATAATTCTTACATATCTTTTCTTTCTTTTTCCTCATGGAGATTTCTGGCCTTCAGATCAGCTGAGAGAGTCTCCTAATAGACTGAAAATTTCCACTTAAAGAATGACATGGAGGGGCTGGAGAGATGGCTTAGTGGTTAAGAGCACTGACTGCTCTTCTAGAGGTCCTGAGTTCAATTCTCAGCAACCACAGGTGGCTCACAACCATCTGTAATGGGATCTGATGCCCCCCCCTTTCTGGTATGTCTGAAGACATACAGTGTACTCACATATACAGAATAAACAAATCTTTAAAAAGTGAGATGGAGGAGAAAGTGCCATAGTCTGGAAAGGAATTAGCACTAATTCCTGCTCTGATATTACAAGCTCTGTGACCTTGGGCAAGTCAATCTACTCTTGAGAACCTTAGAGTTCTCATCTGTGAAGTACAGATCATTTCTGGATCTCTGATGGGATTTGGTGATATGTTCAAGGGTAATGATATTTTTTACGATAGGCCTAAAACTTTAATGCTACCTTTTGAAACAAAAAGTGTATCCCTTCCACCCAAAAATGTCTCGTTCAGTAAAACCTTTTCACTGCCAAGGAAGATGTGAATGTGTCAATGTCTTCTTGGTCTTTGCTTTGCACTCATAGTTCTGACTACCCCTCAAGCCCTATTTTCTCAATAAAGTGAAATGAGCCTTAAGTAAGTGAGCAAGCACCCATTTAATATTTCCAACTTAATTGAAGCAATAATTAACTAGGAACAGATGATAATCCTTAATGAAAATTGGGAAAGAGCCCTGAAATTAATGGGTTATTGCAGGTGTGTAATAACCTGAGAACTTTGCTCAGGCTGATTTTATGCATGGGAGAGGAGCTGCATGACGTGCTACAGGCCACAAAAGAGGATCTGCTCTGGTCAATATGCCTCATAAAGCTAGGAGCAGAACGGCTGTTTTGATCCAGAATAAAAGGGGACCAAGCCGTTCTGAATCTCATTTGTGCTTATTCCACTTCATGCCTAAAGTAGAAATTTGGACTCCAGATCTCGCCATTTGTGAGGCAAACTCTTCTTTTGGAAGCTACAGGGCCACCGTGGCGGGAAGTTAAACGGCTCCTCTTCCCAGGTAAGTGCTCCTCTCCCTCCCTTCTTCCATCCTTTTCTTTTTCTTTTCCTCATTTCTCTTTCTTCTTCTTTCTCTTCCTTCTTTCATATTAAAATTATAATCATAGTAATTATTTCGCATAAAGAATAAAATCCTCCAACTCCATCATTTTGTTCTCTCCTCTTCCTTTCTTTTCCTTCATCTTTTCCTTCTTCATGTTAATTCTCAAAATTGTGAAGATGATGCCGGTTCACTGCAAAAAACCCAAACAAACAAGCAAATAAACCAACAAACCAACAACAAGAAAAGCCCAAACAGCACGGAATCTCAAATAGTGGAAAGAAAATACGTTTATTTTCTTTCAATTTTCCAACAATCCTCCTGTTTTCCTTCCCCTTCTCTCTCTTTCTTTCTTCCTTCCTTCCTTCCTTCCTTCCTTCCTTTCTTTCTTTCTCTCTCTCTCTCTTTCTTCCTTCCTTCCTTCCTTCCTTCCTTTCTTTCTTTCTCTCTTTCTTTCATATTTGCCTTCATTTAACAATCATATATGCACTTTATGGTCAATATGAAAAGAAACAAGTAATTAGAATTTTATTGGCTATGTGGGGAATCTTCTAGAGCACTCTCCCTTTGTCAACTTATCATTTCCTATCAGACATATAGACTTCTATTCCTTTTAGCAACTGCATAGTATTCTATAGTGAGTGCGCATTGATTTATTTATTCAATGTAAATTTATAAAAGTTTAAAGGAAATGGAAAATAGATATAAATTGGCTTGTTTGCCGCCAAAATTCCATTTTATAGATAGCAATCCATCATGCACATTTTTATAGCACTTTATATTTTGAAAATTGCCTTTGAAATATCATCTTAATTGATTCTTTCTTATAGCAGCTCTGGGAAATAGGCAGATTATTATCAATGTTTTTACAGATAAGGAAACTGAGGCTCAGGAAAATTAAGGAATGGAAATAGGTATGGTTTCACAGATAGATTCTCAGTCATCTTATGACACTATAAATTTAAGCTGCATTTTATCGCAGGATTCACAAAAGATTTGGATACCTTCTCACTTCTAAGCTTGTATGTGAGAAAACCCACCCACGTCATACAAATCCTCTCGTTATTCTAATGCAGTAACTATGAAGAGCCTGATTAATGGCTGGTGCTCAGAGCAAGCTCAAGATTCATCAGATTTGCTAATTGGCTTTTATTGTGATATTAAATGTAAAAGTGAATCTATTAACTCCAAGCCCTACATAGAAGTGGGAAGAAATACAATAGATTACATTATCCTATAGGAGGGAAAAAAAGCCTAAATCAGTAGCAAATCATTCAGGAGTGTATTTCACTCAGAATCAGACAATGTCTGTTAGCATCCTGCTTCCAGCTTTCCGTAATAAATTCCCATACGATTTGTGGTTTTAACCACAGTTTATATTTAAGCCGCAATTATGCTTAGGGAAAAGGGCTGAGGAGGTTCAATACATTTCCCAAATAAGAAACTTCACTTGCAATTAATTAAAGAGAGAAGCTGAGTGAAAACAGTGAGATGGTAGCTAGGTTTCTAGAAGCACATCTGCTTCGAGTATAAGCCTTGTTTGATTAGTTACTTTTGTCAATAAGGCCATCTTGCATGGTGTTCCTTCAACCCTGCCATGATTATTACACAAAGTATACATGCATCACAGCAACACAGAGCAGTCCATAAAAATACATAAGTTGTACCTCAATTGAGAAAAGCACACATGTGCGCGCGCACACACACACACACACACACACACACACACACACACCTCTGAAAACAAGACCCAGTTAGAAACTAAGGGCCATTAAAACAGCAAGTAGTTTCACACTAAGTATGCTTTTTAATTTTTATTTGTTTTCTTTTCTTTTCTTGGTATAGATCTTCCCACAGAGCTAATTGCCTTCTGGGGAGCTATTTCTATTTTTATCATTATATTCCTAGTGAGTAACATGATGGCACACAGTAGGGATGTAATAAATCAGTCAGTAAGGTTCTAGCCACTGAGAATGACTAAGAGGGGGGCAAAATCCCTTAGGCAAAATGTGAAGAAGAAGTGTGATCTTATGTACTTAGAACTTGTTGGCTTTGAATCTGATCTAGGCATATTTTGACTCTTTGAACACAGGGTAGACAATGAGAAAACACATACTATATCAGAAGCTTTATGGACTGATTCTTGTTTCAAGTTTTATCTTTCTCTCAGGTAAGTCACTATATTTTTTTATTCTCTCTCTGAACATAGAAGGTTCCAGAAATCAACTATTTGGAAAATAGTACTGCTAAAGATTTTCTGACTGCTCCTACTGGTCAATATGACTGTAGGACATGCTAGAGCTTCAGTGTACAAATGCATTCATTCAGCATTTTATGTGATTGAAGGGAAACTGTCTTAGGCAAAAAACTAGCATGCACTACTATCTTTCATGTTTCTCAGAAATGTCATTTGATAGTCAACACAAACCTAATAGGATACTTGGGTTTTCTTTCGGACTGTTTTCTCCTTTATTTAAACTTCTGCTTTATTTAAACGTCATTTAAACTTGCTGGAGGATTATGGTACCATCTTTCTGTCTCCTTTATATGTTAATGGAGATAACTAATAGAATATAGATGTGGGAACTGAGGTGTGCTGGAATCTGTTAACTGACAGGGACACACAGGTGTACGTCTAGAAGGGTTTGAGCTTATATTCTGTGACAGGAGGAGTGGAGATAGAAGCTTTCTTTCTACATTGAAGTTAAATAGGTGGCAGACAGTTATTTGACTGAAGTAGCCAGTAATTTGAAGAATTAAGGAGAAGATTGTCTTAAAATATAACAATATATCTATATGGAGTGAATTCAGACATAACATTGTTCATTTAGCCAATCAAGCCTTAGGTGAAAGGTCATGTGTACCAGTGAGTGACAGTTCCTCATGAACTAACCTGGGGTTTAATCTGAACAATGCCCAGGGTTCAGAGCTAATTTCTGGAAAAATACATCATCATCACCATCAATAGCAAACACCAACTAGCTCCTTGCTGCATGCGGGGCCTGATGGGAAACTGCATTTCTTATAATAAAGGTTGAAATGGGACCTGCAGGGCACAGTGGCAACTTTGTCACTTGGCATTACCTACCTGCTAAGATGTTGATTTATCTTTCCCTAGCCTGCTTTCTCAAGACAAGAAACTTTTTTCTTTTATTTTCTTGTCCAAAATGTACACCACAGGTCTTGTTACATAAGTTAGTCACTTGGTGTACAATACA
>JADRCH010007388.1:964443-1048162 GCA_019843965.1 Rhynchomys soricoides | reverse complement strand
AGAGAGAGAGAGAGAGAGAGAGAGAGAGAGAGAGAGAGAGAGAGAGAAAGAATAACAGGTCAAGTGTAATAGGGCAAGTTTTGCTGTAGAGAGTGTGCTATGGGCCAGGCTTGGTGGTGGTGCACACCTTTAGTCCCAGCATTCTGGAGGCAAGAGAATCTCTTTGAGTTTAAGGCCAGCCTGGTCCAGTGAGTTTCAGTACTACATAGAGAGACCCTATCTTAAAAAACAAACAAACAAACAAACACAAAACAACAGCAAGGACAACAAAACACCTAAAATACTAAAACAAACAAACAAGAATATATGATTTATTTGTTTGTAGGCAGGGTCTTGTTATTGTAGGCCACACTAGCCTAAAACTCAGATTCTTCCTGCCTCTGCTTCTCAAGTGCTGGGATTATGGGCATGTACCACTATGCCTCCCTTGTAATGTGTTTTAGGACATTTTTGATGAGTAAGAATGGCTGGGGTGTTTGTTTGTTTGTTGACATAATCATAAGGTGTTGAAGACAAGCTCAACATTTGGTACCTTTGAATCTTTTACTCTTATCTCAAATTGTTAATTTGGGCTGGAATTAACTTTCTTATAAGTTCTCACATATTGGGAGACAACTTGATCAGGACTCATTTGACACAGGAAGGCCCTTGAACCATGTCAAAAAATTTTAACCAAGATTTACGTGGTTAGAAAATGTTAAGATGTGGTTCAGAGTCGGGTAAGGAAACCTCATTTGAAAGATATTTGTGTAGTGATGGAAAGGTTAGCCTTCCTTTTTTTTTTTTTTTTTTTTTTTTGGTCCTGCTTATTTTCTGAGAAAGGCAAAGTGGAGGATGAAGTTTGAGTAGGTATTGGAAATTTCTCTGTAAACTCCAGAGCTGACCTGTACAATGTGGTTTATACTTATGTGCTTATACTACACAGCTCTTAGATCAGTCAATTCAAATAAAAGTACACAAACTCCATGTTATGTACTCAGCTCCTACAACTGACTGGTTGTTACTATAGAGACAAGTGATGATAAAGAACACTTCTGGCATCACAAAAAAAGGACTCTGCTGTTCTGGGAAGTTGTGGGGCTTGGCCATTTGACAAATGACAAAAAAACACAGAGTTATGGGGGTTGGAGAGATGGCTCAGCGATTAAGAGCACTGACTGCTCTTCCATAGGACCTGGGGTCAATTCCTAGCATCCATATGGTAGCTCACAACTGTCTGTAACTCTTGTTCCATGGGATCTGACACCCTCACATGCAGTCAAAGCATTAATGTACATAAAATAAAAATAAATAAGTTATTAAACCACAGGCTTACAGAAATGTAATTTCCATCTCATAAAGTAATTTTAAAATACAATTCAATGATGTTTTGCTGTATTTAGAAAGTTGTGCACCTATCACTATTATCTAATTTCAGAGAGTTTTCCCTACCCCGAAAAGAAAGTTCAAACTCTCTATTCATCTCCTTTTGCCCAAGTTAGACCTTAGCAAACATTGGTCCGCCTTCTCTTTCTATGAGTTTGCCTTTTAAGAGAATTCCATTTAAGAGTCACAGAGTATTTTTGACCTATTGTATTTGGCTTCCATCACTTAACATATTTTACCTATGGTTCACCCATGTGCCATGACTTCTTCATTCATTTCTCTTTATTGTTGAACAATATTTACTTTTATTGATATGCCTTGACGTTTCTCATTCATCAGTTGATACATATTTAAGTTTGTTTTCACTTTTTGGTTAGTGTGACTAATACTGCTGGGAGCATTTGTATACAGGTTTTTTTCTTTAATGAACATATGCTCTCATTTCATTTTGGGAGTGTGTCCAGGAGTGAAATTGCTGACTCATATGGTAACTTTATGAGCAACATTTTAAGACGCTTTCAGCTTATTTTTCAAAGGAGCTGCTTCATTTTACATCCCTGCTAGTGGTATGTGAAGAATCAGATTTCTCTACACTCTTGTCAATACTCGTTGCTGTCTGTCTTTTGATTATAGCCGTCTTAGTGGTGTGAAGTGATATATTACTGTGGTTTTGTGTTTTCTTATAGTGTAGATAATCTTTCATGTGTTATAATAGATGATTTGATTTATTTATTTGGAAATGGTCTTACTTTATAGTACAGGCTGGCCTAAAAACCACTGTGTAGCCCAGGCTGACATAGGACTCATGATCTTCCTGCTCCAGCTCCCAGAGTGCTGGGTCTATCATAACATACTACTATACCAAAGCAGACATTTTTGCTGGCTTGCTTATCTGTTTTATGATTCTGGATATTGAACCCAGAGCCCTTTGCATACCCAGTAAGAGCTTTACCACTGAGCTCCGTGCTTGCCCCAGACATTTCATCTGACAATAGTTGGAGCTTCCAGACTGCAAAATTAGACCTTTCAGACTTTGCTGTGTATATTTTTTTATTTTGAAAAATTTCAAATAATATGTTTTCTTGAGTTGGTATAGTCATAGTGCTTTTGGAGCCAGCATATTACACATAGAAAAGGCTAACATGCTCCAATTTTTTGAGGGACTGAGCATTCCATTGAAGGTAGTTTAAAAACCCTTGTACTGCCTCAGGCTAATAGATAATAGAATCTTCATTCACCAGCAGTGAAAATATTAATGGGGAAATTGTGTGGCTTGAAAAGTAGATCTCAAATGCTGGCTTTCCCCGTGTTTGCCTTATATCTAGAGGAAGATACCTAGCCTAGAGTTTTATTATACATGTACTTCTCATAACATAGAAACCTTGAGGGGGTCCTAGTAATTTTACTGTCAGGTCACTTTATTATTATGCTCTTTTAGTTCTCTGTATACTATTTACCCACACTGAATTCTTTCCTTTTCTTTCTCCATCCACATGCACTTCTATGTCCCAAATCTATATATACGGTGTGCATTCACGTGCGTATTCCACCCTTGCTGGCATGGTGATCTGGCTACTATTATGTCCTTTCAAATCACTTCAATAGCCTCCCTAGTGGAATCCCCGTTCCTATTGCAATCACTTCTCATTGTAGCAGCCAGAAAGACCTTTCAGTACATCAGTAAAAACCATGCAATTCTTTTACTTAAAACTGTCCATGAAGCTCCTACCACAGACTACAATTCAAACTCTAGAAGACATGACATGATCTGGTGCTCTGCTCTCTCTTGGGTCTCATTTTCCATGATGCTTCTCCATTGTCTTATTCTGATATGGTGGCTTCCTGGTGTTCCTTCAAAATGCCAAGTACAGTTCTTGTGTGTATCCATGTCTGAGTTACTGCACGTCTCTGTGAACCTTGTTTGCTGAGGACTAAACCAGCTCTTTATCAGAGAAGCTTTTAACCAGCATGTCAACCATAGACATTCCTGATCCCCTTGTGTCTGATTTTCCCATTATCTAGCTCACCAGCCTGTTAATTTCCCTTGGAGCCTTCTCACAATTGGTAATTATTTTATTTACTTGCTTATTGACTGCCTCTATCCTTGCAATGTAATCTAACAAGGCCAGAGACCTTTGGTGTCATATTCATTACATTACTCTGCTCTAATACTGACACATAGCAAATTAATTTTCCAAAGGGCTTCTGGATTTATAAGTAAAGTGATTTATTTTGTTGGATGACCAGCAGGAAGTGTTGTTAGTGGGTGGCAGATAGCAACTCTGCTTCTCTGTGGCTATTCACACTATGGCTATGGTGATGCACATAATGAAAGTCCCACGCTTTATCAGGGATCTGTATAATACAGCTTCTCAAGAAGTTATGGGTTTGCTAAGCAAAGATCTGGTCTACAAATGATTTCAATTCTTTGGATATCCATTAGCAAGGGTTCATGATAATAAAAGTTCTTCCCTTCCCTTTATGAGTGATATTGCCATTTGACATGCATGGAGTGTCCTTTACAGAATGCTCAGATTCTCTAAACAATGGGGACATTTTCTTTATTGTTGTTTTGCACTGCTAGGAATTGAAACCAAGGCCTTGTGTATACCGGGAAAACCCACTCCCAATAAGATGCATCTTTAGCATCTCTCCAAAGTACAAGAGCGACCATGGCCTTGGATGGGCTTTTTCCCAGAACTGCTCTGCCTTCTCTCCTCTCTGGGTTACATTTCCAGAGTTGCTGTGTGACTATACTCCAGTGCTCACTTACAGTTGTTGCTCAATCACTACCACTGCTACTAAGGTCATTTTTTCAGAAAGCTTCTGGATTTATGTGTGAAGACATACACTTATTGAGTGAGACATGGGCTTCGAATCCAATTCATTGGGCTTTGAGTCCTTCACAGTATTGTCACTTGAGTCACACCTTCCCCAAATCTATATGTTGAAGTCCTAACCCTCAATACTGATACTGTTTAGAAATAAAGTTATTGTAAAAGTGATTTAGTAAGATGTCATCTTACTGGAGCAGTGAACTCCCAGTGCAGTATGAATATCTTTATTAAAAGAAGAGATTTGGATCTGGACATGCACACAGGGAAAAAGCCACGTAAAACTAAAGGCACGGGCTGGAGAGATGGCTCAGTGGTTAAGAGCACTGACTGCTCTTCCAGAGGTCCTAAGTTCAGTTCCCAGAAACCACATGGTGGCTCACAACCATCTGTAATAGGATCTGATGCCCTCTTCTAGTGTGTCTGAAGACAGCAACAGTGTACTCACATAAAATAAATAAATCTTAAAAAACAAAACAAAACAAACAAAAAAAAACAAAACTAAAGGCATACACTGTGGATTTGTCAACAGGTTCACAAATACTAAGAATTAACAACAAACCCCCAGAAACTAAGAAAGAGCCATGGAACAGATTTCTTCTGGACATTCCTTAGATGGAACCACATTTGCCGACACTTTGACTTTGACTACAAAAACTTCGAGACAGTAGATTTACATTGTCTAAGCTATCTAGTTTGTGGTTCATTGTTAAAGTAGCCTAGGCAAATTAATAACACAAGCACTGATGGTCTGTTGGACTGATTAGCTTAGAGATCTTCAGTGAAAAAGAAGGAAGCAGATGCTTTCATGTCTGGATCCCTGTGAGCAGACTATGCCCACAATGCTTGATCATAGGAGAACTCTGTTTGTTCTGTCTTCTAAAATGATGTCAGCTGATACATGTGGAACCCCAGTTACCAATCTTTGCATCTCTTGAATGTGTTAAGAGAAAAGTTTGCATAGAAAGAAGACAAAAGTTAGCACAGACTACATCTGGTGATTATTTACTATTGTTTTCAGCTTAAGTACATTATTTGGATCCTTTGTATTTTAGAGTTCTAAACATTTTATTCATGTATTTTAAAATTAATATATTTTTTCTTTGAGATTCTGGTAGGGAGAAGCAGTTTTCTGCTGATCTTTTGCCAAAAGTTCTCTAAAATCCAAGGCAGGGCACAAGTTCAGTATAATCGTGTTTGCTGGATTCCAAGTCCACATCCTGACATTGGTGCATAATGAACCTGTCCACCTGTAACTGTCTCCTCAAATAGGACAGAACCACATATGATGTAAGCAGATACAAAAGTCTTTCTACGTGCCAACAAAATGGGACCCTAACACCTCATGGTATGTACAAATTTTGACATAAAAATGAACACAAGAGTTAAATGCCAGAACCATGTAACACTTTATGAGGCATACACAGGGTCAAATCTTCAGGGCCTGGGTTTTGGTAATGAATTCTTAGAAAGCACTCCAAGATTGAAAACACTAATAACAAAGTTAAAATTGCTAAGTTGGATTTAATCAACACTTAAAACTGTACCCAAAGATACAAAATTAAAAAAATGTATCCAAAGACATTATTGGGAAAACCACCAGAATGAAAGACTATATCTGAAATTCAGTTCTGATAATGGCCTAGTATTCATAAGACATAAAAAATGCTTAGTTTAATTTCAACTACTCAATTAGATATGGATAATGGACTTAATAGATATTTCTCCGAAGAAGATATGGAAGTACCAGAGGAGAATATGAAGACATAGTCCATGTCATTAATCATTACAAAATGCAACTCAAACCCACAATGAGATACTGTTTCATACCTCTGAAATTGGTAATAACTGAAACGCTACTGAGGGTGTGGAGAAATCAAAACCCTTATACATTGCTCATAGGAATGTAAAATGGTGCATTTTGAAAATGGTTATTCTGAAAAACAGTTTCTCTGTTTCTGTTAATATAATTACTGTTTAACTGTTTATACTAATTTGGCTACTCATATTAAACATAATTAAACATAAAATTACTATATTATCCAGGAATTCCAAGAGAAATAAAAATGTGCTGAAACAAAATGAATGGCATACAATAATCATGCTAGTAGTGTGTATATGTAATCCCAGCATATGAGAAGCAGAGGCAGGAGGATCATGAGTTCAAGGTCACTCTAAGCTGTATGTGGAGACCCTGTCTCAAAACAAACATAAACAAAACCTAAATTTTTCAAAACAAAAACAAAACGAATAGCATTGAATGAATTGCAGCAAAACAAATGGCACTGAAAGAACTGAAACATTTTATTGCAACAAAATGACTGATAAGCATCATATAAACACTGTTAGTAATAGGTAAGGATGAAAAAGCTGACAGATGAGTTAATCAAGAAAATACAATATCCATGCAAAGGAATGTTATTCAGCTATGGGGGAGGGGAAGAGCACCACTACATGCTACAATATATTAAATCAAGAAAGCCACACACAAGAAGCCACATACTGTATGAATGCATATTGTAATTTCATTTCTGTTACTGTGATAAAATACTCTGGAAAAAGAAACCAACTTAAGGAAAGGGTTTGTTGACTCACAAATTCCAAAACTTTTCATCATTTTGGGGAAGTAAGACAAGAACTTAAGCAGCCAGTCACAGCACATCCACAGTTGAAGATCAGAAGTGAACGCATCTGTGCTACCTGCCTGCTTCTTACTGCTAGCTTCCCCCTGCCTAGGGAGTGATGCTGCCCAGAATGGGCTGGATCTTCCTGTGTCAACTAGCAACTAGATAATTCCTTCAGTGAGACTCTTGCCACGTGATTTTAGTGGTGTCAAGTTGATGTTTAATACTAACTAGCCAACTGAACTGCCCAGAACAGGCAAATCCATAGAGATAGAAATCAGCTTACAAGTTACCAGGGACCTGGCGAGGAGCACATGGAAATAAACCCACTGCTCGGGGATACAAGTTTTCTTGTGGGTTGAAGGAAACCCTCTGAAACTAGATGATGGATGTATACTAAGATGAGCGTGTTAAATGCCACTGAAATTCTACACTAGAAAATGGTGAAATTTTCAGTGCAAATAAAATGATTCCTGGTGCTCCTTGTGCTGGAAACAATAGGTACTCTAATCAGGCTTTGGATGAGTTTTTCTTCAAGTAGAACACACTTATTCTATAATGTTAAGTGAAAAAGCAAGGAGCCAGAAACAAGGAAAACTCTCACATAGAGAAATCAAGTCAGAAAGCATACCAACATATTAATAGCACCTGTCTCTTGTTGGCAGGGTTCTCTAGGTGACTTTGGTCTTATCTTTTGATTTTCGGATGTTTTTCACTATTCCTTTAAACTAAAAACCAATACACACACACACACACACACACACACACAGAGAGAGAGAGAGAGAGAGAGAGAGAGAGAGAGAGAGAGAGAGAGAAAGCACTCTGTGTCAAGGGCAATTGCTGCTCTTCTAGAGGACTTGGGTTCAAGTCATGATGACATGATGACACACAACCATTTGTACCTCCAGTACCAGGGGTTTGGATACTCTCTTCTAACCTCTGCAGAATATGTACAGGCAAATAACCACACACGTAAAAATAAAGCAAGTTCTCACTATTATGATAGTAACAAACCACTCCCTCTATGTAGGAAAACCAACAAATGGAGTTTATACACAGATACAAATCAAGAGAGAACACACACTGGGCAGTGGTGGCACACGCCTTTAATCCCAGCACTTGGGACGCAGAGGCAGGTGTATTTCTGAGTTCGAGGCTAGCCTGGTCTACAGAGTGAGTTCCAGGACAACCAGGGCTACAGAGAGAAACCCTGCCTCAAAAAAACAAAACAAAACAAAACAAAACAAAACTAACGAGAGAGAGAGAGAGAGAGAGAGAGAGAGAGAGAGAGAGAGAGAGAGAAAACACACTTTGGGGAAAGATCATGCAGTGTAGCCAGGGAACAGATGGCAGCATTCAAAGCAGACATCTGCAATGGACAGCAATATGCTATGCAACAACCCAAGTGGCCTTTGAAGCAGACCCTTGAGAGACCCATTGGAAAAGGCTGCCTGCTTAGTGAAACAGAAGGGCCAAAGCCCTGTTCACTTTGTCATAGTCCTGCCTCCTCAGAGTCCAGCCAGAAGCCTGGAGGTAGCAAGAGGGCTCAGAGGAGGTGCAGATGAGATTACAGACGAAAGAGTTTCTACTGCTGACATGGAAAAACACTGCACTTGACGTTTACAAAGTGCTTCACAGTTTGTGAATATTATCACACCAATAACCTAAATGTTAGCATTGCATTGTCTTTTATGATGCCCTGCCCACCTCCCGAGTCTGGTAATTCCTATTCTCATCGTGCCATGGAAAAATGAAGCATAAAGCAGCAACAGGGACTTATTTATTTAACATTTGTATAGCACTCACTATCTGCCAGAAACTTCCCTGAACGCTTTATATGCACTATTTGCCCCTGCCCAAGGGGCTAGGAGAAGAAAGAACTGGAAGACAGTGTAGCATTTTTTACTCTACACTACACGATTCTCACATTTAAGTGAAGTCTACAGAATCCTAAGAAAAGCCACAGTGATCTGTCTGTCTGTCTGTCTATCTATCCATCCATTAAACCAGCAATCTATCTCTATTTTCCTGATTATAAGTGATCATTAATTGTATAAATATTGTTTAAAATACGAAGATATCCATGTAATAAGTAGAATAGAAAATAACCCCTCCCAGAATCTCAACTTAAATAAGTTTTTAAATTGATGTGTGTTCTTTCAGATCTTTTAATACCTTTTTTTTTTTTTAAGACAGGGACTCAGTGTGACTCTGGAGGGCTTGATTTACAGAGAACCACTTGGTTCTGCCTCTTGAGTGCTAGGATTAAAGGCATGTGCCATCCTGAGATATGTACACTTCAGTCCGTTTCACAAACTACTCAGCATTGAAAAGTCTGAGACTACACAAGTCTACCTCATGTGTTTTCGTACTCTGTTGCATAGAGGCCACATTACTAGTCACTTATTGATACATTCAGAGACTTACAATTTTCCTCATTAGCAATACTGCTTCAGTAGATATCTTTGCAGATTTGAGTAGCTGTTGAGAGTAAGTGACCACTGAGCGGTGCTCAGCCCTAAATAGGGTATTTGTGTCACCCCCTCCAAATCCCAGGGAACGTCATGGATGAGAGACTAGAAATGGTAAGGGAGCCAGAGTATGGAGAGGAGAGATGTTAAGCTTCTGGATATGACATGAGCCATACAACCATGACCACACAGCAGCTGTGATTACCTGCATACGGCCTGAATGGAAAAGGGGAACAAGAAAGGAGGAATGGGGACGAGTTGGAAAGAAGAGGGCTGACAGGACTGGGGAGGGGTTGAGACAGGGTACTGAGCTGGAATGTGATCACAGTGTATTGTATAGGAGCATGAAGTTGTTCAAACTGAAAAATCCCATGACCACAACGATATATGCTTGTACCTGTATCTCCGTAAGTCTTTCTCTGTGTGTATGTATATCTGTCTAGAATAAACTAATAGAACTGGAATTGCAAGGTCGAAAGTATATGTGCAATTATACAAAATAAAAATTGTCATAGGCATTCACAAATTGCTCTTCAAAACTGCTTCTTAATTGGCCCTCCCACCAGCAGCATGGAAGAATGACTCATTTCCTCACAGGCTTGTCAATATTAGGTATTCTCAACTTGTTAAAATTTTAGCTTGTCTAGAGCAGGGTATGGCAGCACATACTTGTATTCCCAGAACAGTGAAGGGTAGAGTAGAGATGTGAGGATCATGATTTTGAGGCCAGCCTGGGCATCTTGGGCTCTATACCAAGACCCTAACTCCAAAGAAAATAGTTATAAATAATTGTTACTAGAAGAAACAGTGCATCATTCTTTTACTATGTTTGAAATAGTGAAACAGTATACTTTTTTATACTGTTAGTCTTTATATTCCTGGTTTTGTAAGTTGATCATTCATTTGATAACTGGCTTTGTATTTGTGAATTAAAGAAAGAAGTGGCCCCCAGAGAGCATATAGGATTATGATACATTCTTTTCACCTTTTTTTGTTTTTATTATAGTTGAGGACCTAACCCAGTGTCTGCAAGTGTTCTACCACTGAGCTAAATCCCCAAACCCTGATATATTCTTTTTAAAGGGCCAAATAAACCCTAAAGATTTATGCCCACTCTAAATGACATCCTTAAATGATTTGATATCATTTTATTGAGCTCAGCAACAATAACAACAACATTAACTAACAAAACTGATACCTAGACTTTATGACAATTTTCATCTTGTGGATTTAATAATATAATATGATCACATAAGCTAGGAACAATAGGAGTTCTTTGCAGTGTGTGTGTGTGTGTGTGTGTGTGCATGCACACACATGCAAATGAGAATGTGTGTATGTATACACATGCACACTGAGGATGTGTGGAAGTGTGTACCACAACTTGAAACAGGCTCAGGGAACATTGTGGAAAAGGAGGTAGAATGTAAGAGCAGGATGATGGGAAAGAGTGTTGTGAAATACTGTTTTCTGGACATGACGTGGATGCTGCACCTATGAACACAGAGAGGCAGTATCGACCCGCACAAGACTGGGCCCATTAACATTCCATCACAGATGGACAAAGGGCTCATAAGGCCTTCCTCTTCCCAGAGCAGTTATAGACTATTAAAAGTTATATAGAGAGTGAGTCGAATTCCTCAGTGGTGTAGCCACTGGTACATTGTCCCCACTTGAGCAAATATATCCCAAATACTCATGCATGCAACCCTTATTCAATAGAGTGGGTTCACAAAAAAATAGACAGGAAAGGAGGGAAGGAACTTTGGGAGAAAGGATTTGGTGGGAAGGGGAAATGGATCAGAGAGGATCATGGAAACTTTGATCAAAGAACAATTGTAGAAGAATAAATAACAAGAGTACCAATGAGATGTTTCAGAGATGTTTGAGAAAACTTTGTGAATACCATCTCACTTAATCTTCAGATAATCTTAAAAGACCTTGAAGGTAGGGCTTCTCTAATGTAAATGATGGCTCCTTCTGGAGGCAGATAAATAACCCTTTTACTTCAAATCTTCATTTTTCTGAAGCAAACACTGAGGCCAAGGTCAGAAGGCTGATAAATGCCAGAGCCAAGCATCCCATGCTGTCTGTAACTGGTTCTGTGGATGTCTTGAGGTCTTTAAGTCAATGTGGGCCTTAGGAAGGATATGGAAGGATGCCCTTGAGTAGGGAGCCATGCCTACTATTCCTGAGGCCCAGCAGACACCCCAGAGCTTCAGTGTTGTCCAGCTATGCAGCCTGTAATCCTTTTTAGGGCCTTTCAGTGAGAAGCAGTGTCAAGAGGCAGAAGAAATCCGTAATTTGGCTCAGAAAAAGACATTGGAGAAACAAATTGCTATTGCATCACGAATGTAATAAAGCAGTTAGGTGGGTGGAAATAATTCTCTTTTGATTATATGTGTGAGGATTGTGAGCAAATTTGAAGTTCAGACTGCCTTTCTTTGGCTCTCTCCTACTATAAGACACAAACTTTAACCATGTCTTCAAACTGTTCAGCTGTGTGTGCTTGGGGGACCCTAAGCTAATTTTTCATATTAACCCAGGCAAAATAGAATTAGGGAGAGATTCTTCTGCCAAAAGAATCACACGTCAATGTCAATGTCAAATAGAGATGATTTTTGTGTGTCTACTATTTCCTTATTTGCATCAAATTTGACTCATAATTTTATTGTATAATTTGACTATACTGCCAAAGATGCTAGAAAAAAATTAACTGAAATTTCATTTGTTTTCTCTTTTTCTTTTCTCCAAATTTGGACAGATTCACTTTCACTGAAAGGAAAAAGGCTGGATTTTTATGGAGAAGGCGAGATGTATGTCAGCCTGACCAATGCCGTGCCCGAACTCAGCCGACTCACAGCATGTATTGATCTGATATCGATGACTAACAACTCACATTACTGGATGGCCTTCTTCTACATTACTAATGACACTCTCTTGGGCAGAGAAGATGTAGACCTTGGACTTGCAGGAGACCATCAGCAGCTGATATTGTACAACTTTGGCAAGACCTTTTACGTCAGTTATCACCTGGTTCCGTTTCATTGGCATACCCTGTGTTTGGTATGGGATGGTGTGAAGGGCAGATTAGAGCTCTTCCGGAACAAAGAAAGGATACTTGCGATAATGGATCAGCCACACAACCTGTCTCCTAATGGGACGTTGGTCTTGGGGCACTTTCCCAGGAATGGAGAGGGTCAGATTAAAACTGTGACACCTCGCTTTACAAGTAGCCTGTATTACTTTCAGCTCTGGGACCGCATCCTGGAAAATGAGGAGTTTATGACATGTTTATATGGAAATGTAGTTAGTTGGGAAGATGATGTTTGGCTCATCCACAAGATAAGCCCAACCGTTGACAGGAGACTGCGCTGCTGTGAGTAACTTCACCTTTTTTTTTTTTTTTTAATCTCAGCAAGAGTAGAATTGGTATATCAGAGCTCTGATCACAAATAAGGCTAAAATTATCCATTCCTAGATCAAGGCTCTGCCTTCCTCCAAGGCACCCAAGGTTCTCACAATTTTGCCACCTGCTTTTTGATGTAGAGAAAATGCTAGTTTTCTTTTCTCTTTTATTTTAATATAACTTCAAAGTCATGGAAAATGTATAAGAGCAAGCAAATCTATAGAATAGTTACCCACACTTGTCAATGGTTAGCCCTTTCCATCCACACGCTTTGTCATTCTCCTCATCCTCATCTCTCTCTTTAATTTTCCTTCTATGCACTCCCTCCTCTCTCTCTTTTTCTCTCCCTTTCTCTACGTTTCTGCTTGTAACACACACGCACACACACACACACACACACACACACACACTTCATATCCTACCCTATATTTGTTTTTTGAGTCGTTCGATTATAAGAAGATATAATTCCTGATTACTAACATTTGTCTCAATGCTCCCTAAGGATAAGAGATTGTCTTAACCACATCACAATGAACAAAATAAAAAAAATTAACGTGGATACATTAACGTTTAATTCCTAGCTTATCTTAAAATTTAGCCAATCAGCTTAATTTCCCTCATAGCTATTTTTGATTGACCTAAGATCTGTTTTACAACCCCTCATGGCATCTAGCTACCAAGTCTATTTACATCCCCAGCCCTTCGTGGTTTTTTTTTTTTTGTTTGTTTTAAAAAACATAGGCATTTCTATTATGCAGTCTAGCTGATTAGTAGACCATGTCCTAGTTTGGATTTTTCTACTTTTTTCATTAACTGGATTCTGGCTGTGCATTTTTGTTAAGAATACTGCAAAAGTGATGATGATGTGTTTGCTGTATCAGTAGAGACCTGGGCCCAAATTGTCCCCATATTCATAATGATAAATTTGCTCCCTTGATTTTGACATCTTCCAGATTTTGTCACTGGAAATGTGTTGTCTTTTTCCTTTTCACTTATTAATTTCTATAGAGGTGTTTGGAGACCATGTAAATATCCTCTGATTTAGCTTCCACCCAATAGTTTTACATTACTACTGGCTCTTGCTTAGATCACTCACAACTATGATGATGGTGACACAGTGATGTTAAAGTTGTGTTCATTCAATTTAAGGGAGAAGTCTTCCAAATGATTTAATTAATTCATGTTGATTTATGTAGGCATGGAATTATAGATTCAAATTTTATTCACTAGGTTTCCACCCGTTAACATTTTTTATTTTGATAGGACAATTGTTCCCTATTTGGCCAGTGGGAGCCCTTCAGTCTGGCTCCTGTCCCTTTGACATACTCCACCATTCTTTGCACATTTTCTGGCCTTCTGAGAAAAGAATACTGCAAGTTCATTTCATATTTTTCAGTGTGTGTCCAGCCTAAGAATTAGTCATTTTGCCAAGGAGTCCTGGTTCCTTTTGATGAAGACTTTCATATGTATGTAACATGTATACATGTGATAGTTTACTCTTTTGTTGGTTTAATGATGTTAAAGTCGTTTGGGATATATATATATATATATATATATATATCTCACATATCCATTTCTCTAGCTTTTATTGATACAATGCCATTTTCCTTTCACTTTTAATGATGACCAACAGCAGCAGCCCTGAAATGCAGGTGGTCAGTGGCAATAGAATTTTCCACATTTCTAGAAATGTACATGTTTTTTTCTTTTGATTTTGGGGGCCAGTTACAGAAAGAATGGTGCCTAGGTCTAATCCCAGGAATGCTCTTACAGGTTGTGGCGATATGCTTTCCTTAATAGTCTGGGTGCTAACTAGTATGGAAGAACATAAAACCTATTCTTTATGATTTTAGCTGAAGACACTGATTTTGTTCTTGTTATTGGTCTACCTCTTTTTTGAGGCCTTCCAAATATAGGAGACTAGTTCTAGCTGACGCTAATGACAAAACTGAGTTAGACATTGAGAAATCAAACCCGAATAGCTTATACAATGTAGTTTAAAGAAACTTTACCTTTGTTCCAAGGAATCAGAAGTCTAGCCCTTAGAAACACACAAAGTTTACAGCAGCCTTTGAAAACATAATGGAGGCTTCCCCTCCCGCACCATATGGCTGATAAGTAACTAAGTCTAATTACTGGTAAGGTGCTGTACAACCCTCATTTATTTTTCTCTCCTGTACACTTTTTAATATATAACCCATCATCTTGGCTGATTGAGTCCTTGTGGATAAAATATTACAATATTCCAACAGAAGAAAAACATTACCAGAAATGACAATTAAGCAAGAATAGAAAATGTTCTCTCTACTATTCATGTTTCTACAAGTGTTCTTTCTAAACCTTTGAATAGAAGGTCCTAAACTGAGGGCCAGAGTAGCCTAGACTGAGTTGAAAAAAGCCCTTGAGGTCCTCTAAAACAGATTTCTCCCCCTGAAGACAGAGGCTCTAGTTTCCAATCTATTTTAATAATACTGGTTGCTGCCTTTTACCAAGGTCAAGGCACTTTAT
This sequence comes from Rhynchomys soricoides, assembly GCA_019843965.1. NCBI lineage: Eukaryota > Metazoa > Chordata > Mammalia > Rodentia > Muridae > Rhynchomys > Rhynchomys soricoides. The sequence continues at coordinate 1,032,951 of JADRCH010007388.1, read as the reverse complement.
AGATGAGAAAAGAGAGGTTACAAGCATTTTCTAAGGTCATGTAAGTGGTGTGGCTGGCATTTGAACAGAGCTGTGTCTAGTCACAAGGTCCATGTACCTTTCATTCCCACACCATGAAGGGCCATCTAAGGCAGTGGTTCTCAACTGTCCTAATGCTGTGACCTTTAATACAGTCTTCATATTGTGATGACCCCCAACCATAACATTACTTAATTGCTACTTCATAACTGTAATTTTGCTACTGTTATGAAATAATGTAATGTAAATATCTATGTTTTCTAGTGGTCTTAGAAGACCCTGTGAAAAAGTCATTTGACACTCCCCAAGGGTTGAAACCCATAGGATGAGAACCACTGGTTTAAAGAGACTCTGTGCTTTCCCCCTACAAGCTTATAGGGTATTAGGGGCTTCCTTTGCAGGGACTTTCTGGTGCTGATAATCCACCTGCAGGAATTAGGCAAGCAGCTTGAATCACTGCCATCCTCATCACTAAAGGCAGGTTAATAGCATAAAATGTCTTCTATTTCTGTTTTGACCATATGACAGCTAGAAAAATGGTGGAAAAATATGAGTGATTACAACATGCCTAGCTTTAGCTTTTGTCTAATAAATTGCTATTTATGGTCCATAGAAGGATTATTACCCTTAAAAATAAATTTTAATGAGCACATTACTAGGTTACAAATCTCAATAAATCTATTTACACATAAAATATATATACATATATATTTATATTCATGAGAACAAGGCTTTGGGGGAACATGTAACAGAAAACCATGAACCCTATCTTGGTTTAATGAACAAGTATTCACGACAGTTGAAGATAACTCAGGAATATTTCATCAGCATGGTGATAAATAATAATAATAAAGGTGTTAGTAATTACAAATTTATTTCTGGGGAGATTGAAGCTTCTTTTTTATTTTACAAAATTTCCTGATGCAATATATATGGTTGTGAATAAAATATATTTTAACAATACAAAAGGATACAAAGCAAAACTTACCCTTCAGTTTTTCCATAAATATTTTTATTCTTAAAATATGTTTAATGGTGTATATATGTGCATGTGTACAAATGCATGTATATACATTGGTATGTATAATTTAATAAATTATATATATGTTTATATATAAAACTATGTGTTGTTATATAGCTTGATTTGACAGTATTATCATGGGCATAAAAGTACACTTAAATCTATTTTTGGAGCTGTCCATATTTCATGATATATATGCAACATAATTTATTTAGCTGACCTATATATATACATATATCTATATCTATATACACACACATATACACACATACACACACATATACATATATGTATATATATTTGATTTATCAGTAAAGATTGGTGATATTTCAATTTCAGAAAATGTAGAGCTCCCTGATTATTTTGGGGTATAGGCTATTGAAGCATGTAGTAGAGTAAGGGTCCACAAATTCAGGGTCCACAAATTCAAATCATCTGATGAACCTTTTGCTTCCATTTTTTTTCTTTCACCAAAGTTCCATGATTATTTTTAAAAGTAATAAGTGGTGACAGAAATCCTTGAAGCAACCATTGAGCATCAATGACAGACTTCAGTTCTCTTAATTTCCATTCAGACACATGATGCAAAAGAAAAAAAAAGAAAGAATTTGTTCTGAAGTGTAAGTGTATGAAGACAACGACTCTTCCAAAGATGCAGAAATCAAATTCCTCTTAGTTATGTATTTGAGAAATCCCCTCTATTGAACAGAATTGAGTCCATCTTGGGAAATCTACAGTCTGTTAAAAGCAAAGTGGTCCTCCGTCTGTGGAGGCATTGATTTGTTGAGCTTTGTTAATTGAAAGAATGATCCAGCTGCCTTGGATTACTTTATGAACTGTCCATTCTTGAAATAGGCAGAGATAGATTGTATCATAGGTGTGCTTTCTAAAAGCCTTTGTTTGGCTCACTATTAATCCCTCTATCCGATTATCAGTTCTCATATGAACAATTCTGTGGTGATGGGCTCTACAGCTAACAGGCAATTTGGTCTTGCTCTTGTACATCAATTCTTTCTGCTATCCTCGTTTTTCATCAGGAAAGATAAGCATGAAGAGTTTGTAGTTCACTTTGACATCCCTTGTCTGTATTCTCCTGCACAGGGCGACATGCCATAGATTCATAGATGGAGTCTGTAGCCTGTTTCTCTTACACAAGATTCATTTTTTCATTTCCTTACTTGAAAACTGAAATCAAGCACAATTTTGGCAAACCAGTTTCTTATTATTCAAAGATACTCATTTTGGATTTTCATACCTCATGGGCAAATCTGTTTGTGGCAGTTTCTGGTCACCATTAGTTCTCACAAATCTAATCAACACATTGAATTATATTTACAGAGGTCGTGATTGAAAGAAAAGCCAGATGCAGTATGTGAGCTAGAACAACACACAGATTTAATATGAGTTGATATATCCAAATCACAACCAGAATTTGGTATCTTAGTAAATGTTCTACTTAATATTCTGTTGGAAGGTACATCTGCCACAAAATGCCTCATAAATATTCAGCTTCTCTATACCTCTGGTCTCCAGCTCCAAATGATTACACTAACACAATTTAATCTAGAGTGAAAGAGCAAATGGCAATTAAGCCCATGGGCCCCTGTGAATTTGCATGGATTATCCCTACCTTAACATACAGTGAGGCTCATCTATATAATTTATGAAGAGATCACTTGTTTATATGTTTATAAAAGAAACAAAATGAAGGTGGCAATACAGGGAGGGCTGGACCCCATGGATTTTGGGGTCCTTGCAGTACAAGAGAATAGTTGATATTGCTATACTACCTGGGCTATATGAAACCTCATATTTGTTTTGTTCTTTTTAAATTATTTGTTTATTTGTTTGTTTATTTATTTTATGTGTGTGCCATTTTTGCCTGAATGTATTTCTGTTACCATGTGCATGCGACCAAGGAGGACTAAAGAGCCATGTGGGTACTGGGAATTGAGGCTGGGTCCTCTAGAAGAGCAACCAGTGCTTTAATCCATGGAGCCATCTTCCCAACCCCACCCTTTGCTTTGTTTTTAACCAAAAATTGTAATGAAAGAATTGTAGATTGCAGTCCAATTGGAGATTCCTTGTATACCTTGTACTGTTTACCTCAATGGTAACATTATATTTCAGTATAAGAAAAGGGATATTGATGCTGCTATAATGGATTGATATTTTTCAGATTTCTCTAGTTGTACAGTCTTATTTGTGTGTGCATTGGTGCACCTGCCCTTAGAGTCAAGTTTGAGTAGTTTTTATACCATAGACCTTCCCCATGCTGAACTTTTAATTTCCGTACCCAGTTCCTGTCCATCCTTGACCACCACACATACTTTTCTCAAGTCCCTGTTGTTTGATGATGATGTCCTATATTACTAATTTTTTGTCATCTTAAAAACAAAAATATTGGGCTTGAAAGATGGCTCAGCTCTTAAGAGAGCTGGCTGCTCTTACATAGGACCTAGGTTTGGTTCCCAGCACTCACCTCACAGCTCATAAACCATCTGTAACTCTAGTTATGGGGGAATCTGTTGCCCTCTTCTGGCCTGTGAAGGTACTGGGCATGCTTGTGGTGCACAGACCTTCATGTGGACAAAGCACCCATACACAGAAATAAATTAATAAATAAATATAAAATTATCTATGAATGCAATTCTGCAGTATGTGGCTTTAAAGTGTGCCCCCCAAGCCTCTCTGCAGAGTAGGTGGTTACGTGTATTCATAGTTTGCTTCTTTTCACTGTAGATGATGTAGATGGTTTACAAATGTTCTCCTAACCTTTGAATTTTGGAGAATACCTGAACTGATTCCAGTTTGGGGCTATTACAAAAATGTTATGAATGTTTTCTATAGGATTTGTATAAATCAAAGTTTTTGGTCCTTTGTGGCTAAGTGCTTAGTGCAGCTTGTAGTTGCAGGTTTAGTTTTATAAAGAACTGGTGTACAGGTGGACATTTGTTTCGATCCACAGTGGCACAGTAATCCAGTTTCTCTGCTTCCTTGCCAGCATTTTGGGCTGCCTATAGAGATCATGTTTGTAAATATGTAGTGATATTTCATGGTGGGTTTGATTTGCATTTTCTTGATGCCCAATGATGTTCAACGTCCTTTCCCTGTACTTGACATCTGTTGCTAAATGTTCTTGTCTTGCTTTTTTAAGTAGAATCGGGGCAGTTGTTTGTTTTACCATTTAGTTTTTTAAAACTGGTATTTGCTGATTTTTATTAGTTCTTTGAGATTTTCATGCAGTGTGTTTTGATCATAGCCATTTCACCCTACTTATTTCCAGACCTGATCCCCTTCCCCAGTCACCCAATTTAGTTCCCAAAGTTCTTTCTATATTCCTGTGATTGTTGAATACATACTTTGAAACTAACCACTGTGAAAAGGGTTTCTGATCCATAGAATTTAAAAAGTATCTTTCATAAGGGATTTTAAAGGACAGTTGTAAAAAAAAAGGGCTTGTTTATAAATTTATATTTTATAGATTATGGTTTGGGGGTTATGTCTAAAGACTTCTAACCCTGGACTCTAGAGCTTTTTTATTGCTTTTGTTTATGTTGCTTTAAATAAATGTAGCGAGGCTTTTGCCATTAGAGTTGATGTTTGTTTTAGTTTTTTTCTTTTTAATTTTTCTTTTTATTGAAATGTGTTTTTTCTGTGTGTATGACTGTGCACTATTTGGATGCCCAGTGCTCCCAGAAGCCAGAAGAGAGAGTCCCTGGAGTTGCATATTAATTAGCTATGAGCTGGGAATGAAACTTGTGTTCTCTGGAAGAGCAGCTAGTGTTCTTCACCTCTGAGCTGTCCAGCTCTATCCCTGCTGTGGATGTCTTAATAATTCTCTTCTGTTCCTTACCCACAGTGAGATTTTATCATGAATGGATGTGAGATTTTGTCAAATGCTTTCTATGCATCAATTGGTAAGAGCATATCATTTTCCGCTTTAACTTGTTGATATGGTGGATTATGCTGATGGATTTCCCAGTGCTTAACAAACCTTCCGTATCTGTATGGAGCACCGCTTGACCATGGTATTGAACTTCTACAGACAGCTGCATTTAGGCTGCTAATATTTTGTTAAAGATTTTTGCGTTGTCACATTAGGCAGAGTAAGCCAGATTGTCAAAGCTGAATATAGCATGCTTTTCTCTCATGGGTGGAATCTAGAAATGGAACAGATGAAAACAGAAGGAGAGGGGCAGGCTCAGAGAGGGGTGGGCTAAAGAAGTATAATACAGGGGCAAATATGATTAATGTACGTTATATGCATGCATGAAAATGTTATAACAAAGGCCATTACTTTGTACAATAAATTTTTGGCCAATAAAATTCAATAAACATTTTTGTCAGATAGTTCCAACATCTGGTTCCTCTTCGTATTAGTATGACTTGATTGTCTTTTCTCATTCTAATTGAGTGTCCTGGATGTTTTATCAATGTGGGGAGAGTCTGAGTCTTATTTTAAAAAATTAATTTCAGCAGGCAGCTGTTTAGCACACAAGTCGTAATCTACCTTTGCGGGCTATACTTCTAACTACGGATTAATTTTTAGAGTCTCTGCAGTGTTACTTTGTCTTACATTGTTTATTTTGTGACTCAGTGGCTCCCATTGGTCCCTGGTGGTGCTGCCTGTTTGAGAAACATAAAGGTTTTCCTCAGGAAGGGCGTCCAGATTATCGTCACAGGCTGGACGGTGGTATGATTTATTGGTGATGCCTGTTGATTTAGCTTTCTCTGTGTCTCTGAGCAAAAAAGGAAGTCTTCTACCAAGCTCCTGGGCCGGCCACCTGCTGCTCCTGGGTCCCTGTTGGTTGTTTCTTGTCTCTGAATAGGAAGAAAAAGCTCAGGGCTACAGAGGCAAAGAGGCTGCCTGGGGCAGAGCACCTGCAGCTATTGGCTCTATCTTTCCTCTCTTTTTGGTTTGTGTTTCTCTATGGGAACAGACACTCTTGGGGCAATGGGAGAAAAAGTCTTCCCAGACCAGGTACTATTAAACAGGTATCTACTGGTGAGCCAAGGGAACTCAGTCCTGGCAGGCAGAGAGCTGTGGGTTTTTGTTGTTGTTGTTTGTTTGTTTGTTTGTTTGTTTTGGCTGCTTATTGGCATTGGGATGCCGGGTTACTTTCTTTTGCTGATGGTGTCAGGCTAGCAGAATTTTGGTAGAGAGTCATCTATTTGAGCCAGAAGGAGAGTAAACCTACCTGGACTATATTCTGTTGCTAAAAAACCTATCTGAACCATGTGACTGCATTATCTACTTAAAATATTGTAAAAAGGGAGCTTTTAGCAACAAGAAAAAAAAAAAGAAGAAGAAAAGAAAAGCTTGTTTGCCTGGATGATGAAGCGGTAGGTGCTGACCTGGCTTGCTTTCTTCAATCTTAGTCCAGATGCCTCTTAATTCCTGTTGCAGTTTTGTGTTCCTAATCTAATATTGTTTCTCATGTCATCCTTTAATACAGTTCCTCATGTCGTGGTAACCCCCAACCACAAAATTATTTCATTGTTACTTCACAGCTGTAATTTTTCGATGGTTATAAATCGTAATGTAAATGTCTGATATGCAAGATAGCTGATATCGGACCCCTGTGATTGGGGCTGGTTGACCCCCAAAAGGCTTGTAGTTGTACTTTGTGATGAGGTGCAGAGGTGCAGGGGAAACTGAGTCTATGTCACCTTGTTCAGTTGAGAAATGTGCCTTTCCTTTAATACTAACTAGTTCTTGGGAAGTAGAAGCTCGTGTGTGTGTGTGTGTGTGTGTGTGTGTGTGTGTGTGTTTGTGTGTGTGTGTGTGTGTGTGTGTGTGTGTGTAGACAGCATGTATCAAAATGACGGAGCTGACATGGTTAGCATTGTAGCGGCCTCAATCACTTGTGAAATTTTATTTCTGAGCAGGACAGCCATTATATTCAATGACGATAAGTATACCATTTAGAGGCCATAAGAAAAAAAATCTTTACCGCAAGGAGAAAAGAGACAGACTGATGAAGTGGAAGTCCTGTAAATTTAATGTCTCCTGAATGATGGCTATTGAGAAAGCCTGCACTGCTTAATTTAATAAAATACAAAGTACACATGGATTAAGAGTACCAATGAAATTATCGAAGCAGTTTATGTTCACAATCAGCTCATATTGCACACGAACGACCCTGAACACGTTCATTACCCCATTGTCACAGATTGCTAGACTTAGCAGTTGAAAATACCAGAGATTGCCTAGGAAATGACGCTTCTTATATTGCTCTATTTTAACTATGGAAGTTTGGGTTCATATATGTCAGAAAAATCTCCCCAAATCTCCCATTCAATCTTTTCGATGCAAAATTTTCCCCTCCCAGGATGACTGCTATATCAATCCCCCATTCTTAACAGATTTCTGTTTTAAAGAGCTATTGATATTTGATTGGTTTCTATTGGAGAGACGAACACGAACAAGTTTAAGGTGGATACTGTTTCAGAGAATGGCTGTAATTTGAACTCCCCATTGGTTTTCAATTCCTGGGCTAGCAAGTTCACTGTAATGTTTTAGTTTAGCAGTGTGATGCCCTCCTTTGAAATGTATATCTTGAGCTATTTGGATGATTGCTGTTTTTTGTGCTGTGCAGCATTTGTAGAACTTAGTTTCTTAGTATCAGTGGTTGTTTCTCCTTGGTTATTTTGAGTACAGCCTTTGCATTTCTTTCTCTTAGCTTTGACATATTTGGGAGGCATGCATTTAGGGGTGCTAGTTCTTCCTTCCTCTTTCTCTCTCCCTCTAGTCTCTTTGCACCTCCCAGTCTCCGACTTTTATTATACATGTATATATGCATATAATTTTTTGTATCTATAAAGAATTCTAGGACTCACAAATGAGAGAAAATGTGTTGTGTTTGTCTTTCCCTGTCTTACTTAATTCCCTTAATATGATGTGCTCTGATTACATCCATTTATCAGCAAAGGGCATAATTCTTCTTTTTGGATGACTAGAATTCCATTATGCATATATAGGACATTTCCTTTATTCATCCATCACTTGGAGGGCACCTAGGCTTATTCCATAGCTTTGCTATTATGAATAGTGCTATGGTAAACATGGGTGTGCAGATGTGTCTGTGGTATGCTGTCTCAGATTCTTTCAGGTATATACCTAGGCATGGCAGAGCCGGGGTATATGCTAGTTACATATTTAGTTTTTTTTGTTTTGTTTTGTTTTGTTTTTATAGACACGTCCATTCCTTTATACTGATTTTCATAGTGCCCGGAGCAGTTTGTATTTTTACCAAGAGTTGTGTAAATGTTCCGTTTCCTCCATACCCTTGACAACATTAGCTGATACTTGTTTTCTCAATGATTGAAATCGTGACTGGGGTGAGATAAGATCTGTAAGGTTTTAATTTGCTTTTCCCTAAAGATACTAAGCAGGTTTTCACGTGCTTATTGGCTGCTGAAGGAAAGCAGAGTGAAAACACCTCGAGATAATAGGTGTAAGGAAGACCTTTCTGAAAAGGGCTCTAATAGCTCAGGAAATATTGTTCAGAATTGGCAGATTAGGTAGTTTGAAATTAGAAGGCTTTGCAAAGGAACCTGTCGAGAATGACGCAACTCCTACAATGAGAGAAAATCTTCATTATATGCCTGCCAGAAGTTACGATCAAAAATATACAAAGAACTTAAAACTCTAAACTCCAAAAGCCCAAACAATTCAATCAGTAAGTGGGTTAAAATTCTGTGATTTTTAATGAATAAAGATTTGAATATCCATTAATAATTTTACAGAGAAAAAAATGATAGAAAAAAAGTCTTTGCATCTGAAAGATTCATAGGAAGTTTTCTGAAATGAACAAACCTTAGCTTCTGGTTAACATGGATCAATACAAGATTTTTTTCCTAAGCCATTTTTGCTATTTAAAATCCCATCTGCTTGACAATTATCTAAGTCTTTGTTTCCTTTGGGTTTTGAAGCACAGTATCTCTGTGTAGTCATGGCTGTCCTGGAACTCACTATGGAGACCAGGGTGGCCTCGAACACACAGAGTTCACCCACCTCTGTCATTGGAGTACAGGGATTAAAGGCATATACCTTCTTTTTGCAAATCTTTTTTTTGGTAACTGTTTTCCCTTAAATGTTCATTTTCTTTTGGTATGCTTACAGGAAATAGTAAAAATAGTTAGATTTGTGACTCAGCTCTTTCTGATAAAATGATTCCTGAGTCTTATCCCCTGTTTTGTAAAAATCAAGACTATTTCCTATTACACATTACAGGCTACTTTAATAGTGCTCTGAATGTTGTCTAAGCAGGTAACAGGCTTTTTTTTTTTTGTGATATTTAAGGCTCCTCCAAACAAAACCAAAACAAACAAACACACCCCCCCAAAATCTGAGTGCAGTTCAATTACTAAGGGAGTGGGAATTGTAAACTCTTCATATCAGCAATTTTAACAGATTCATAGAGGGATTCAAGCTTCCGGTTGCCACACTCCTTGTGTGTGTTAGAAGTCATACTTGAGGCAGAGAGTTGCAAATCCAATAGGCTGAAATGAAATTAGTATAAAATTGGACCCTTAAATCTTGCCAGTCTTCTTTTCGCTTATTGTTTTGGCCACATTTAAATGCAGAAATCTTAAAATTGTGTGCTAATGAAACAAAATCCCCCTCTGATAAGCCCCGACAGGATTTAACTCTGATGGTGAAAACAATGTTTTCTTTAGCTTCAGGAAAGATGTATCTCTTAGTTCATTTTGACTGCCCTCTTTACTAATGTACTTTAAGTAGCTGATCTATATAGTTGACTGAAGACTTCTGATTCTTTTACTTTCTCATGACAACATGATCTTAAAGCGTTCTATACACACTTCAGATTCTGTATAAGCAAGCAGAATTAATTATGATCAAGGCTGTGGCATAAACTAGTAGTTGTCTTCTGCCATAATTATTTCTACATCATAAATAATATGCTTCTCAGGAAGATGAATTCAAAATGCCAATTTGTCTAAGATAAATACGCATGACTTTATTTTGACAGATTTGAATGGAAGAACGATTGTGACTCACTTGTGCAGTTTACTGAGTGCCATTTTCACTCCTACCTCAAGTTACACACAGGCAGGTCTAACAGGATGGTTTCTTACTTCTGTGAACATTATCAGTCCTTTGTGATTTTTCCCAAAAGCAAAATGTGTGACATCTCAGCGTTCTCTGTCTTCTTTGTCTCTTAATCTTTGGAGCCATGCCATGCCAGCAATTCCTCTGCAGTACCAGTACATACAGAGATCTTCCTACTATTCTGACCTCTCACCCTTTACATTTATTTAGTAAGCCAAAATTTCTGTACTGAACACCTATCATGGTCGAGGCGCTCACTAGAAACTTAGTTTACAATGGTGCACAGTAAAAGATGATGCTTTGGTCCATATGTCTTCCTGAGGAAGGCAACCATGTAGAAACACAAGTGCAGCTGTGATAACTGCTACAAAGAAGAGGTAAGTCATATCACAACACTCCTCTATAGATTAGTTTGAGCTCATCATGGACACTTGGGAAGGGAGGCTTTTCTGAAGAAGTGACAAATGAGCTGATATCTGAAGGCTGAGTAGATGTTACTGACATGAAGAACTGTGGGGGAAGCTGTAAATATCGGGGACAGCAGCACATGTAAAGCTCTTGTGGTGGAATTAAACATTAAGCACTGGGGGAGATGAGAATTGTGGATGGAAGCTCGGAAGGAAGGGTAGAGTTTAGCACAAATTGACAGGAGGAACTCAAACATGCGCAGTTAAGCTCCTTTAAGGAATATACTCATTTACTCTGTGACTAATGGAAAACATTAAAGGGACCTCAGTGTGTGTGTGTGTGTGTGTGTGTGTGTGTGCGCGCGCGCGCGCGCGCTCAATTGTGTATGTGACATTCACATTTCCAAATGTTCTTTTTTGTTGCATCTGAGACAGATGGAAGGCACTCAAGAGTAGTGGCCAAGACTTCACAGGTAACTAAGGAATGCTGAGAGCAGGAGAAACTATCTTCTCCAGAGTATTTATTACACACCAATTAGCTAACCAATACCAAAAGGTCAGCCCTCAAAACATACACACAAGTAATATGATACAGGCTGAGAAGATTATATTTAGAAATATATTTATATGAACCTATACATATATGCACATAACAACAACTAATGAAAAAGAGGCTATGAATTTGAAAGAGAGCAAGGAGGGGTATATGGGAGGGTTAGGGAGGATAAAGGAGAAACAATATAATTATATTATAATCTCAAAAATAATAGAAAAACAAATAAAAGGAAGGCATGATGCTATTGGAAGGTCAATGATAGAGATGAATGTGGTTAAAGGCTATGTAGTAGGTATGACACCTAGGAAAAGATGGCAGATTAGTTATGGCACAGGAGGGAGAGAATGGAAGAGGCACCTGGAGAATGTTTGGGCCAGCATAACTGAATGAATTACTCAGTGAAGAAATACTAGAAGACCCAATATAGGCAGAAGATAATGTCTTCAAGTTAAGGTGGGTCCAGTCTGAGATATTAATGAGCTAGCCAAAAGATAATGCCAAGGAAATGATTGGGGTTTTTCTTTTTTTGATACTTTATTTACATTTCAAATGTTTCCCCCTTTCCAGATCTCCCCTTTGGAACCTCCCCATTTTCTCCCCCCTCCCCTGCCTCTATGGGGGTATTCCCCCACCCACCCACTCTCGACTTCCCTCCTTGACATTCTCCTATACTGGGGGATCTAACACCCTCAGGCCCAAGGGCCCCTCCTCCCCCGATGGATAACAAGACCTTCCTCTGCCGCATATGTGACCAGCACCATGGGTCCCTCCATGTGTATTCTTTGGTTGGTGATCCAGTCTCCCTGAGCATAGGGAGGTCAGGCCAGTGGACACTGTTGCTACCTCCATGGGGCTGCCAACTCCCTCAGCTCCTTCAGTCCCTTCTCCAACTCCTCCATCTGGGACCTCACACTCAGCCCAATGGTTGCTGTGAAGTGACTCTTGGGTATTTCGAACTTTTGGGCTAATAACCATTTATCAGTGAGTACATACTGTGTTTGTTCTTTTGTGACTGAGTTACCTTGCTCAGGATGATATTTTCAAGTTCCATCCATTTGCCTAAGAATTTCATGAAGTCATTGTTTTTAATAGCTGAGTAGTATTCCACTGTGTAAATGTACCACATTTTCTGTAGTGTGGAGTTCAGAATAAAGATCGGCCTAGAGAGAGATGAGACTTGTTGATGTAAATAGATAATGTAGGTGGGTAAAAACCATAGAATAAATAAAGAGGGATTAGAACAATGCTTGTTCTAGGTAAGGAGCCAGGGGAGTGGGGACATCAGGCATAAATAACTTTAAAGAATTTTAGATATGATGGGAGAGAGGTGGGCCAGAGGGATGGGCCATTTTCATTTTTATTGCAAGACAGAATAAGTTTAAAAGCAAGAGGGAAAGGCTCATTAGGGAAAAGAAAGGCAACGTTTGAGAAATAGTGGATGACAGGATCCAAATTATAGTTGAACTTCTGTCTGATGATCTCATTTACTTTTTCCTTTGAAGCAGGAGGCATGATTACCTGATAAACATGTGGAGGTGGTATTTGACAATGGGGCATGTTTGAAAGGGTTATTGTAGAATAGCAGCATAAACTGAACAGAGAGACATAGTAGGAGGCAGTATGGAAGGTTCATTTGAGGCTGGTGGTTCAGAGGTTTTAGAAGGAGAAATGTATCCTCTTGTGACTGGTCCATCCATGCTTGAATATGCAAATAAAGGTATAGATGAGATGAACAAATGGGGAACCTTGGCTTTCCAAGATGAAATTGGGCCAATTGTGTGAAGTTTCTGGTGTTCTATTTCTTCAGTTTTGAAATAAAGATAATTATTATATTACCCACAAAAAGTGGATTAATCAAGATGGCACGAGGAACAGCACTTGGCTTGGATACATTTTCCATATTTGAAAGCATGTTATCTACTCTTCAGATCCCAGCTTCATCCGTAGACTTTATCACCAGAACTCACTACGTAATGCCTCCCACTCCTAGCTAGACTGACCTTTTCCTCCATCACCCATATTCTTCACTCCTCATTGTCTCCGAGCCAGCTTTGCTCTTTTGCTGTACTGATTTTCTATTATACTTCAAAGATATTTGAAGCCTGATTATATCCCATTGTTGGCTTTATTAGAAATCCTAGCATTTTATTCTTTTGCTTAAAATATTATTTTGCCTATTTTTTTTTCAGAAAATTATTCAATCCAGGTGTGGTAGCACATACCTGTGCTTTTCAGTGCTTGGAAAGTTATGAAAGGAAGACCCTGATTTAAGTTAGCCTATGTGATATAGTGAGTTTTAGGTCTGAACTAAATAGTGAGACCTTGTCTCAAAAAAAATGAGCAAAATATTTCAAGAATGTGTAACCTTTCCGATAAGAGGATGAATTCTTTTTTTTGTTTGTTTGTTTGTTTCGAAACAGGGTTTCTCTGTGTAGCCTTGGCTGTCCTGGAACTCACTCTATAGACCAGGCTGGCCTCGAACTCAGAAATCCGCCTGTCTCTGCCTCCCAAGTGCTGGGATTAAAAGCATGCGCCACCACTGCCCGGCTGAGGATGAATTCTTTAAAGTGAGGAAACGTGCTGGAAAGCTTTCTGTTTCTCAGAGGATTTCTGATAGTATTCACCATACTTGTGAAGTTTAATTGACGTGAAGGGGAACATAAACTATGCTCCTATGGTCTTCAAAGCACTATCATATGGGGAAACAGACACTATGATAAGGTGCTAGAAAGTACTGATGTTTGTATTTCTTTTACCACAGTCTTTGAAACTCTTATTACATGTATTTGTAATGTTTATACTACAGATTTACAACATATACAAGGATGCATAATCAATAAATATATATTCATATGCACACACATAAACTGTCAAGACTATTTAACCTCCAGGTTCCAGATAAGACCATTTTCAATCTTCAGTGTTCAAATGACTGATAGAAATTTGACCAAGGCAGTTGGTCATAGGAGTGTGAGCCTGTAATCCCTTGAACCAGAAAGGTGAGGAATTGAGGTTGGTCTGGTCTACACAGCAGGACCCTGCTTTGTGGGGAAAAAAGAAAGACAAAGAGATTTAATCACCTTAAAATCAAAGCAATTTTGTTTTTATTACTTTCTATGCAGCAGACACTAAGCTTGACGGTTCACGTGCAGTAACTCACCCAAGTCTCAGAGAAGTCTTCTAAGGCAGGATTTATAATTTTTATAGCACAAAGGAAGGTGCTGAGGCACAGAAGGTAGACTAAGGCTATAATAGTGCAAGCTATGGAGCCAGCATCTAAAACTGCATCTGTATGAATCTAAACCTGAGGTTTGAGGGAAGATTTTTAACTTCACAATTGAGTTTCAGTAATGGATGTGAACTAATCAAGCTATTGATTTCTTCTTCCATGAGTTTTGATAGGTCTCTTTCCAAAGGTGAATCACCTCAATCAGTGTACAGTTTTGTACAAGTGCCCATATCCTTTATGCAGACACTATGTAATAGATGTCATCCTACTAATTATTTACCCAGGGTATTATGAAAATCAGATAGAGATTTACAAAGTAGAAAATCATCTTAAGAAAAATTAAGTAATCAAACAACATGATTATATCTGATACTTACCTCTCCTTAAAATGAAAAGAAATTATAGAGCTCTTTCTTAAAGAATTGTCCTTAATTTCCAAGGCTGAATCTAAAGTAACACATGCTTTCTGATTTTTCAGTTGTTTTTGAAAATATGACAATTCAAGAAACAAGTACAAATGTTTCACAGCAAATAGACCTAACAACTCCTTCCCAAACTACTGGGCTCAACCCACACAAGACTGCACAGTCATCCACACAGTTGCCGGAGGGCATGTCTGTTTCTCCAATCAATCATACAGCCACATCATATTCCAATACAGTACCCTCACCTCTCGCAACAGGAAGTGCATCCAAAGATTTAAAGATGTCTACAGTCAAGGCGGCTACATTTTCAACAGAGACCTTGTTTGCTTCAACAGCCATCCCTCTGCCTACCCAGAGGACATCTATTCATACTACCACTGACTCCACGCGTGTAACAGAACACTTATATCTAGGAAAAACAAGAACATCCAAAACAGTGGAGGCCGTGGCTACTGAGATCTTTCATTCAACTACAGCTACAACACCTTGTCCCAGGCACAAATCTACAGATGTTGCTATACTCCCTACCTCTAAATCTGGGCAAGAATTTCTTGTGTCTTCAGCTGCCAGAACTGTGTCTTGGTCCACATTAGAAGAGACTTCATCTATTAGTACTGATGTTGGGATTGTATCAATCTTCCCACAAGAGTCTTTGCTCACCTCCACAGCTACGCCTGTGAATTCTACATCTCCTGAAATTCAGGTAGCATCTACCTTGTCAACAACTGCTTTGGAAATGCCATTCACAGTCCATTTAGTGTTGCCCATGGAGACCATACCTGTCCTACAAACAGTGAAACCAGAGTCAGTCTCTACAAATTTCCAAGATGTCTCTACACCCCACATGGAGGATGATATATCTGCCTCCACACCTAAACAAACCTCTTTCATGGCCTTTTCTTCCATTACCTCCTCTCTAATCACTGGAACTCAAGATGAACAGATAGTTATTGATGCTGAGAGTACACATCCAACCGTAACTCCCAGAACCAAACTTGTCCCTACATTGGCTGAAGTTTCACTCTACCCTACCATGGAAGGGCTAGTATACACCCAGAACACACTCACAACTGATGAGCCCATGCTTACTTTGATTTCTACTAAATCACCTTCTACATCTGAATCAGGTCTCACAACTATAACAATTAAAAGTGACTACCAGTTCTTCACCAATAAGACCACTTGGACTTCTAAGTCAGGTCAGACCCTGTTGACCTCTATGAATATAACCACCATACCCACATTCATGCCTAATGAAACTCTCACATCACCATTCCAAGGTAATACCACTACTGTAGATCATTCATCCATGACTACGAACATCACACCAATTGAAGCATCCACAGACAGCAAGGCAACGACCAGCTCTGATGCTACTAAAGCCAATTACACAACAGCTCTATTCAAACCAACCTCCCAGTGGCTTAGTAATTTCACAAGTGTTTCTGGAATCACATCTAAAGCTAGTTATTCTGAGTCTAAATTCACCACCTTACTATTGAAAAGCAACTCTATGCCCACAATGGCTGCAAATGAACTTCCCTCAATACCAAGGGAGCCAGTTGTTCCATCAGCAGATACCTCTACCCTCACTGACATTAAACCAAATTTTTCTACTGAGAAGAGCATTTCTGAGACAACACAAATGGAAACAAATGGTGTGAGCATATTTGGTGATACTACAGCCCCTCTGCCCATGTCTGCAACAACACAAAGAGTCTATACCACTGTGACAAAAGAAACCACTTCCCATCATCCTAAGGTAAAATCAACTGTAGCAGCAGTAGCTGAGGCTTCTCCATTTTCAACAATGCTGGAAGTGACAGATGAATCAGCACAAATGGTGACAGCTTCTGTCACTGTTTCCCCCTTTCCAGATACAGAAAAATTGACTACTGCATTGAATAATGAATCTGCAACTGCTGAGGTGGGAGTGAGTTGGCTCTCAACCAAATTGAAAGAAAGCACACCTGAGAGTTCCCATAATGGAACCATGGAAAGCTTTAACTCAATCCACACCTACACAGTAGATTGGACTTCAGAGATATCCAAGGGGAAATCAGCTTCATCACCCAATTCTGAGAGTACCCAGGCACTACCTGAACTTCTGAGTTCTTCAACAATGAAGACATTGGGAGTCACTTTCTCCACTAATCCTTCACAGAGGACGGCTGCATCTTTGTCTGCTGGTGTCTTGTCTCTACAGACTGCCTCTATTCATTCCTCAGTAACTCCCCAACCGATTACACACATGTTTTCATTACCAGTTAATATCTCTGCTGTCACCTCTCCTGCCACCACTATGGTGTTTTTTGATGAGACTAAGGTGACCCTGTCTCAACCTTCTACATTGGCCACGGATTTCACTACATCTGTGCCCTCGGTTGGTTTAACTCTACCAACAGTGACAATGACCACAGAGTTGGTGCCACCAGTGAGTCCAACAGCTTCCACAATCAGTGATACCATGTCTACCCACGGAGACTTACTCAATACCACTTCAGAAGTCACAGCGATCTCTTCCACAACAGCACTGATGGCAGTTTCCTCTCTGAGAGAGACTTTGGTATCATCACCGAGACCTCCCACTCCTGTGATAACTAAGTCTATGAGTACCATTCCCTTCATCTCAGCTGACTTAGTAAGTCCATCCATACACACTGTTGTCTGCTCGAGGCCTTCCCCTAATAACATTACTATTGCATCCTCTATTTACATTAGCTCAACTACATCTACATCAGTAGCAACACCACCTGCATCTCAAGTTGAGGCTTCAACTTATGGTTTTAGTTTTCCCTATGCTTTTAGTAGTGGTGGAGATATCAGTATGACTTCTAGACCCACAGAAACCTCTGCTGATGGTGAGGCCATGCCTTCCAAGACCTTTGCCAATAAATTTATTACCTCAATAGACAGTGAAGCTACCACATATTTTGAAAACACGCCAGTTTCCACACAGTCAGTGTTTGCCACCTCTATGGTATCCTCTGACAAAGAACAGACCAACATCTCTGTGGAGAAAAGCCCCAGAACTACAGGGGTGTCAGGGATTTCCCCATCCAAAAATTCCTTTATTTTGGCCTCCCAGAGCACTTTCCCTTGGGAAATGACAGACACAGAATTTTCTGAGACCACAGAAATCTCCAGCCACCAAACATATTTGCCTTCAGAGATTTTCCCTGGTTATCCATCTTCTGGGAATTTAGCCACCACATCTACTTCTGGGAGCACACAATCTGCCCAAACCTTGACCTCAAGCACTATAATAGGTGTTGATAATTCAGAAGGGTCGACTAGTGTTGAGAAAACGGCGCTCCCGTCACAAGTTCAGACAGTAACTAAATCTTTGTCTCATGATAAAGAAAGGACGAGTGCCCTTTCAGAATATCCTCCCAGGACTGTGGGAAAGATTGTGAGTTCCTCTCCTGTGACTCATCAAACCACTGGTCACCTAGCTACTTCATTTGTAGACACTTCCAGGACAACTAGTCTATCACATCCTGTGCTCACCAACACAACTCTTTCACACCTACTTTCACTTAAGACGCAACCTGAAGCAACCCAGACTGCTTCTTCCGCTTCTGGAAGCGCAGGGGATTTCCCTAAGTCCTTCTCTCCTTTCACAACTGGACGACTGAATACCAACTTTACAATGATCACTCCTGATGGGAGCACCACAGTCTTTTCTGTTCCAAATGAACCAACAAACTTTTCTAAGGAGACATCTATGGAGGCGTCCACTTCGATTTACCAAATGGCTTCATTGTCCCTCAGTGCCACTGCTTTCACCTCTAAAAAAGTTTCTGACACCCCTACAATGCTAATGACTAAGTCTTCTAGAACGATAGATTCAGGCAATTTGAAAAGTGTCTCTATAGGTACCTTTGGGCTTAAGTCTGAGAAATCCTCAATGCC
Source organism: Rhynchomys soricoides (assembly GCA_019843965.1). Lineage (NCBI taxonomy): Eukaryota > Metazoa > Chordata > Mammalia > Rodentia > Muridae > Rhynchomys > Rhynchomys soricoides. The sequence goes on along the minus strand of JADRCH010007388.1, from coordinate 1,014,301 downwards.
AGTTAATAAGTCTGATTTCTCAACTATGGTGCTTTATTCTGACACTTCCACCAGACTTGGGGCATTCTTTGCTTCATTGTCTTCACCTCTCCCTGAGACTACTAAAACTAGCCAAGCATCAACATTGGATGTCACACTAGTGGCACATGTTGGGCCTACTTCACAAAGCACCTTGGGTTCCTCTACTTCACAAAGCACTGTGGGTTCCTCTACTTTCTCGAATTCCTCAGTGGTAGAGGTTCCACTCAATTACACAACTGCACGTGTTTCCTCTCCAACACAGAGAGATGTTTTATCTATGAAAACGATTCCAACCATTAGTATGGCTAGGCTAGCAACTTCAGCTATAGGTGCCACTCCCTCCTCTATGCCCAGTTCTAAGAATACTGAAGCTATTTCCTCCATTCCAAAGACCATGTTTTCATTGTTACTTTCAACAACTCGGCAACCATCACAAGAAAATGAGGTTTTCACTCTGGACATATTACCTGGGATCACCAACAGCTCCCTCTTTATTGAGAGCAGTGGTGGGGTGACAGAGCTCATTAATGCCCACTCCAGAGCCACTGTGCCTGCAAGTGGGCATTCACCTACTTCTTCAGGTAGCTTTTATACTTCCTTGAATATTCAGGTTTCCCCATCTTTGACTAACTTTAAAGAGACCCCTAGATCTACAGAAAGTGTAAACCCCACACCAACACATCTTTCCCTGGATACCAGAAAGATGAACATCTTAACGAGTGAATTAACAAAGAGTAGTCCATGTGTGACTGCTCCTGTTTTATACCCTTCATGGACCAGTACAACTCCACCTTCTTTGACATCACATCTTTACTCACCTCATAGTACCAAGGCCAAGTTTCCGCTTGCATCTCAAATGACTGAATATCCAGCATGGGCTACAAGAATCACACCTAGTATCGCCCAGGCTCTGCTTACAACGTCCAGAAGCACACGCGGAGTTGAAGACTCTCACTTTCCAGTTTTCACAATGAAGGTAACAACACCCAACAGAATGGAAACAGAGACTCTGCACTTTCTTCCTGGGACTTTGTCAACATCCACAACATCTCATATCGGTCTGGTCTCTAGGGATGTTACAGCGATGCCATCGATTTTCACATCAGAAAGCCCTCCTACTTTTGGGATTTCTGAGAGTACTTCATTGTCAATATCTTCCAGGTTTTCCCCTACCACTTTGGCTGCCATTCTGCACACATTTGATAAAACAGCCATGCCTGTAACCTCTGGAACAACACTCTCATCAAATCCTTCTATAATTTCCAGGGCTACTTCCCCCACTTGGAGCTTATCTAGTCTCCCTTCAAACTTACAGACATCTGTATCTACTCCTTCTCAGCTTTTAACTTCATCTTCAGAAGAAATGTCAGACTCTACTTTTCCAGCTTCTGACATAATAACAACATACCTTAACTTTACAATGGCACCCCTTTCTGATGGAAGTACCACACCCACCCGAGCCACTTCTGCAACTACGCTGGGCATCATCACTGCTGATTCTCTGACTTCTCTGCCCATATCTGCAAAGAACAAAGATGACAGTCCACACACTTCTACATTCCTTGAATCATCCTCCAGAACTACAGTGGCTGACAACTCTATGGCTATGTCTGAACCCATGACCTTTAGTAGAATGAGTATGTCACCTTCCATAACAAGCCATAACCTATCTACTGGTTCTCTGACTACACCTAGACCTACAAAGACATCTCTGTGGAGTAAAGTCCCAGCTACATCAGAATCCCACACTTTATTTCCTTCTAAGTCTACCCTGGACTCTATTATGAGTATAGCCACTACTGCATCCACAGCTATAGGAGCCTCATTTCCCCTGATGTCTACTGAAATGACACATCCTTCTACAGCAGCTGGGTTTTTACTAGTCTCTTCATCTTTTGAGACAACGTGGATGGACTCCATATTTTCCTCTCTATTTACACAAGCATCTACTTCACCAATTGCCATAGTGTCTACAGGTATTTTATGCATATGTCCTTAACAAAGTACATGAACAGTGGGCAGTGAGTTCTCCATGTTCTCTGAAGGCAGAAAAGAGGGGGAAGGGTATATGCATTTTTTTTTTATCTCCCTAAAAGCATTGGTACACAAGTACCTAGTCTAGCACAGAAGTCTCTAGCTATATTTCTTGTCTTTATTGAAATATATTACAGATCAATCTTTTCACTCAGGATGCAATTTTGAAGCTTTCCTTACAGTTGTTTGGTTCTTGATGTCATGACTGTGACTCTGCCCATGTGAACACAACTAGGACACTCATCTTTACCTTGTAAAAGAATCATCCTGGGGGTGGGAAGGCTGGTAAGATGGCCCAGTTGTTATGAGAACTGTCTGCTCTTCCAGAGGATCCTGGTTCAATTCCCAGTACCCACAAGGAGGCTCAGACACCTGTGGAAGTACAGTTTTAGGAGATTTTACCATTCTGGGAGATTTAATGCACTCTTCTGGAATCCCCAGGGACCAGGCAGGAACAGGGTGCACAGATATACATATACACAAAACACCGATATAATAAATAAATAAATAAATAAATAAATAAATAAATAAATAGTCATATGCCATTAGGTCTGATGGTACTTACCACACAACAGAACACACACACACACATGCACGTGCATACCAAAATCAACCACACATACAACTGTACCTTGTATTTTGAATTTCTCTGTGCAGGTCTGAGTCCTCTCTAATCCCTACATCTAGCTGGCTAGAAGTGGCTATCCATAGTTAGGGAGTAGTTAGCTTCCATGTTGTCTGAATGTTGAACAGTTCTGTAACTTTTGCTTAATTCATTTAATTTATGTTATTTTTATATTATTTTATATGTATATTTTGCTTACATGTATTTCCGACACATGAATGCCTGGTGCCCAAAGAGGCCAGAAAAAGGTATCAGATCCCTTGGAAATAGAGTTACAGGGGTTTGTGAGTCATCATGTGGGTTTTGGAAACTGAACCCAGGTTTTCTGCAGAAGCAGCAAATGTTCTTAACTGCTAAGTCGTTTCTCCAGTTCTTCTGTCCTTCCTTCCTTTCTCTCTGTCTCTGTCTCTGTCTCTGTCTCTGTCTCTCTCTCTCTCTCTGTATGTGTGTGTGCGTGTGCATATCACTGTGTACTTGTGGAGGAAGAAGAAAAACTTGTTAAAGTCACGTTTTCTTTCTAGCACTTGGGTCCCAAGAATCAAACTCAGATCTTCAGGCTTGGGAGCAAGTGCTTGTATTTGCTGAGCCATTTTTTCTTGGCTTGGGTCTGTAACTTTAAAGATCCAAAATAAAGATATAACAGGATAAGATCAAGAGGAACATAAAGAGAGAAAACTCTAAAGGAGGAAGGCAATGGGGAGACCATTACTTTTTTTTTTTTTTTTAGTTTAAATTATCTTAAGACATACAGCATTTACTGTGGCTGTTGAATGAGCTGGAAACAAATTGGTGAATGAAAGAATTTAGGGGGTTTGCCACAAGTCCATCAACTGTGTAGAAACACATGGAAATGGATAGGTAATCAAAGCAAAAATGGGATGGTAGCATCTTGCATGTTTTTCTCTTGGTTATGTAAACAAAATGGCCAATTCTTGATATTAAACTAAGCAAAATTTAGGAATTAAAAGAGTTGTTTTGTTTGCTTTATAGTGGAGAGCACTTCTGATCGAATTTTCGGAAGTCTTTTCTTTCTTTCTTCATTCTTCCTTTATTTTTCTTTCTTTCTTTTTTTTTTTTTGTGTGATGGGTTTCTTTTTGTACCTTCAAATGTCCTAGAACTAGCTAGGTAGCTGGTTCAAGGCTGGCCTTGAAATCACGAGATCCACCTGCCTCTGCTTCTTGAGTGATGGGACTAAAGGTGTGTGCTACCACTGCCTGGCAAGAAGTCAGAATTCTTGATGTAAAGAACTAAAATTAACTTGTTTATTTTTAATTACAGTTTCCTTCTACAATATCAAAATGAGCTTCTCTGTCTTTGATGAAGAGCCAAGGGTCCTTATTACCACTGCTATACATGAACTTACAAAAGATTGGGTAAAATGTTTTTTAAAATACTTATGGTGCTTGTTAAGTACATGGGACAAAGACTGAGTAGACTGAAAGTAGACTCCATTTTCTACTGATAATCCATTTCACAGATAATCAGTTTAGATAGTTTTTACTGCAAATGTATTTACTTTGTAGGCAACACTCTGAAGATATCTGCAATCTCTTTCATAGTGGCAGTGTTGAAAGCTTTTATGAGATGTTATTATTTTCATTTGTTGAGATCTGTACATTTTCCTCCATGGACACAGATTCTGAGTCATTGCTAAATCTTCCTAGCTGGGGAAAACAGAGTAGTGATAACACACTCTATGGCACAGTGTTTATGTGCCTTTATTTTTCATACTTTAAGTTTTTCCTCTCCAAAACAGTGACTATTTTACTTGTCCTTACATTTTTGATAATAAAACTAAAACATGCTGAACAATTGAAGTTCACAGCAATCTCGGTCCACTACTGTTGCTCTTAATAAGTTGAGGTATACTCTGTGAGATTTTTCTACACAGTTATAGATGTGTGTTATTCAATTCTGGGGAACAAACCCAGATCATTGTATAGATTAGGTAACCATCTTATATAACTGATGAATACCATGAACACTTTACTAAGTATCATTGATCATGTATGTCGTCAGGGATATAGCATCACCACATACAGTTGAGCAGAAACATAAGATTTTACTATACGTCTATAACAGAAACTTTCATTTCGTTTTCAAATCCAGGGGTGTATTGACAGGAATTTAAGTTGTTTCTGTTTTTTTCTCTCTCTATTATTATAAATAGTTTGAAAACCAGGATTCTTCCAATTATTTTAGAGGTCCTTGAATTTTTTTTTTTATAAGATTAATTTTCAAGTTTTAAATCATTGGCTCAAAAGTCATGAATATTTTTACATTTTTAAAAACTATTACGAAATGGTCTTCAGATAAGTAACAATAGCAGTGTGCACCTTGGGCCCAGCAGTGCACAAGCAGGCTGAATTTCCTTTCCTCCATTGCGTTCAGGTGGGGATGGCCCAACTCTAAGTGCTTGAAAATGAGCAAGTGTTTCACAGTGTTCAGGTTACCTTACAAAGATATACCAACGAGGTGGCTTTAAAACAGCCATTCGTTATCTCACAGTTCTAGGTGGGAGTCAGGTTTGGGGAGGAGTCAGGGTGGGATAGAAGGAGTGTTTGTGGGGGGGGGGGTAGAAGGTGAAGAGAAAAGGGCTAGAAGAGTGGGACTTTGGTGAGGTTTGGTTCTTTGGCCTTCTTGCTGTAATTTCCCGTGGTATTTCTTCTGTGCACATACATTTGTACTTTCTCTTTGTCGTTTTATAAAGATAATAGTTCATGTTGGATCTGGGCTTTCTACCTTTAATGGCTTTATACACAAATATGATCAGATTGCAGGTTAGGGCTTCTATATTTGAAGTGAGGTTGGAGGTCAGCTTAGCTCGTAACAGTGTGTAAAAAGGGAACTGAAAACCTGGAGCAGGTTTGGAAAGGCTGGGCTTACTGACATGACAACTGCAGCTCACATTGTCCCATGATGTCACTGGGTGAAAGCAGAAGAGTGACCACACAAATACTGACTATCTGTTTTCCTTTTTTTTCTTTTACAGTTGAACTCTATGTTTCAAAACAGTGAATTTTTTCTTGCTAACCTGGCTATTCAAATTAAAAGCAGGTGTGTAAATGACATCTTCTATGAGTTGAAGGGAAATCGAGGGACCACCTGGGTCTGTGAGTTTCCCTTGTTGATATCTAGGAATGAAGAACATATTTATCTCACTGTAGGCTGTAAAACCAATGGAAGAACACAACACAACAAAACCCCAAATTGAGACAAAACAGAGGACACAGGGAAACCCGAGACCCATTTTGCAACACTACACTCTCAGTGTAATGAATCCAGTTTCAGGAGAGTGGCAATTCTCACATAAGAAATGCTCGGGCCAATTTATAAAGCCTTGGATTCCAGAACCCAGACACTTTTCACCAGGTGCCACCTCTGAACACTGCCACATTTGGTTTCTCCTCTGTATGACTGCCTACTCCATATATTGGCCCTTTGGTTTCTGTTATGTGTTCAAACAAAACTAAGTTCACGAAGGTTTATGTATAAATGAAGGTTACCATAAGTTACTGCCTTAGTTTGGGTTAAGGAAACAGAATATTCTCTACTGGTTGGCTTCAGTCCCAGCAAATGTTTTCATCAGACATCATCTTCACATGCCAAGGAACACAGACAGGACGCACTTCTGTCTTTACTTACAGTGCTCACTAGTTCGCTAGTTCACAAATGATGTTCATGGGGTCTCCACCATCATTACCTTAATTACCTCCCGATGAGCTCATCATCCTTTAATATCATCTCATAGAATATTAGTAGGCTTCAACATAAGAATTTTGACTAGATACTAAAAGTCTGCAACACCCCTCCCACGACTGAAAGGAAATAGAAGATATTTGGAGTCTCCAATATCGGGTTTTTTTGTTTGTTTATTTGTTTGTTTGTTTTTGAGACAGGATTTCTCTGCATACCCCTGGCTGTCCGGAACTCACTCTGTAGACCAGGCTGGCCTCGAACTCAGAAATCCGCCTGTCTCTGCCTCCCGAGTGCTGGGATTAAAGGCGTGTGCCATCCCTGCCTGGCTCCAATATTGTTTTAAGAGTTGTATTTTTATTCAATGCAAAAGCAATAATGCAACCATGGTGAAATTTATGTAGAAATATGTATAGAAATCTATAACATGGATATTGAAAATCTACAAAAATCTACTAAAAAAATCAACTCATATTTTCCACCCCTCAAAGAATATCTGTGAACATCTGACATCATTATATTCCTCTAGTTTTTGTAATACATTTAGTGAAAGAGTTTCTACTCTATCTAATGTTTAACCATGTTCTTTTCTTGTTTCATAATTTATCATATATATCATTTATGCCATCCTATAAAAATTTTCTCTCCTCCTTTCTTTCTTCCTTCCTTCCTTCCTTCCTTTCTTTCTTTCTCTCCTTCTTTTTGATATAGGGTCTCACTGTGTAGTTCTGGCTCTCCTGTAACTTACAATGTAGACTTAGGCTGGCTACAAACTCACAGAGATCCACCTGCTTTTGCCTCAGAGGTAATGAAATTAAAGGCATGCACTGCCACTCAGCTTAGCTTATTCATTCTAATGATTGTATAGATATTTGAATCATTCCCACCACTGCACATGTATTTTTATGCACGCTTGCTTATAACATCATGGGATTGATTTCTGGGTCTGTTGCTGAGTAAGCCTTACCACCACTTTAGTATGCAAATATCAGTTCAAGGGTCCCCTTGGAGCCCCAGCACCGCCACCCCACACCTGTCATTATCCTTACCTTGAGATCCATGGATTGGGTGCTACATTTCATTGTTTTATAATTTTATGATGCTTTTGATACAGAAAGATTTCCAAAGAAGAGACGGCCATGTACAGACATATTGTAAGTAATTTTTCAAATTGAAGCTACTTGTGACCCATCCTAAAAATAGACAAGTAAACAGCTCTTCTCCCCAGGAATATATTACTAGGAAAATTCAATAATGTAAGTTGAGGGTCAGATTAAGTTCGTCCCTTTAGGGTTGGCTCAAGGGCCTACCTATCAAGCAAGCAACTCTCTGCTTCTTATGAACGGACTATGTGGCAGCTTTTTGAGGAAGATTTTGTGGGTTGAGTGTGTGAAAGGACTTAGGGATTATAAATGGCAGTATAATTTCTTGATTGCTGACAACTCACAGAAAAGCCTCTTCCAAGATGGAATTGTTTGTAAGGCTGCCCTCCCCTAAGGTATATGTGTAGTCAGAGTGCAGCAGAGTGATCTTGAATCTTCTTTGACCCAAATTTCAGTACTTATCTCAGCTTCTCAGAACTGTGCAACAGCATACTCTAGAATGATTGGAAACCACAAAGCTTTCAAGGTGTTTAAATATGAGATAAATATTTTGACTATATAAGATACAGTAAACTCTATAGTGCATTCTAAGTCATCTGCCACCATTTGAAATACTTGCTGTAAACAGCTGTCAGAATTGTAAATTGTAACATACAGCTAACACGATATGACTGAAATTTCTCTAAATACCATGTGTAAAAGCTCTCATGTGGTTGGTAATCTGCCAAAGCTCCCAGATCCTTCACATTCTGACTGTGGGACGTGGGGCACCTTTCTGTGCCTCTATCTCCTTATGTGTAAAATGAGCTCTGTTAGATGGACAGAATTAACTAGTATCTATTAAGTACAGAGGCTTAGGGTGGTTTTAGCTGCTTACATTTATTGTCATCAGCATGCCGGAATCCAGAAGACCTGGACTGTGTTGGCAAGTAGATCATTAACCTCCTCAGTGTCAACTGCTGCATCTAGAAAGTGGACAGACAGTCCTGGTATCGACCCTTCAGGCTTGCTGTGAACACTAACACATTAATGTACTTAAGGGTTATTTGAAGAAGGCAGTGGCTGTGTAAATGTAAAGAATGATTATGATTTTCTTGTTAATGATAAGCCTTCTATTTAAATTTGATGTTTGTTCAAAGATTTTGGTGACTATGCACTCTTTTTTTCTTTTTTTTTTGCATCGGTTGGAACAGAAAAAAGGGCAAGGAATGGATGCATTTTTTCATGTACCATACAGGTAGGAGATGAGTTTATTCATAGCTGGTACATTTAGTTCTGATTTTCCTTCCATTTAATTCTGTATGTGCAACGAGCAGCCTTTCGGTCAGAGTTGTCAGAGGCAGATCAAAGTACCTGGTGCTTCTTTCTCAGAGGCTCTAATTAAGCTTTTGCATTCCCTGACTAAGTTGTTTCAGTCAGAGCATAGCCTTAGCAGCCTTTGCCTCTTTATAGTGATCAAACGGGGTCCAGAGTGGATGTAATTTTGGGAAGGGGGAGTGTTTGTTGTGGTCAATGGGGTCAATAAAATGCTGAGAAAACACCACCACCACCATAAAAAACATCCCAGATAGTGTTCACACTAACAGGCAAGCTCCTCTTGGAACACTGGCTCTTGCTGGTTTGTTTGATACCTACCATGAAGGACGTTCTCAACCTGCGAGTCGTGACCCCCTTGGACAGTTCAAAGATCCATTCACAAGGGTCACATATATTTCCATTATGATTCATAACAGTAGAAAAATTACAGTTATGAAGTAGCAACAAAATAATTTTCTAGTTATGGTCACCACAACATGAGGAGCTGTATTAAAGGGTCGCAGCATCAGGAAGCTTGAGAACTAATTATCTACAACCAAAGAAGGCTCATGAAGAGACTATTAATGCATCCAAGGTGCTGGATTGAGTGTCAGCTGCAATGGAGAGTCTTCTTTACAGAAGAAATATGAGTCGCTTCTCAGCCTTTTGGCTAAGATCAAGTGCAGAAGAAATATGAACTTGGAGAAGAAATAGGTTGAATCGAAAGGGGTAGGATGAATGGGGTTTAAGTTCACCACCTACAGGTTGGGGGAAGGATAAGACATTCTTGATTTGCCATAGGGAGAAGCTTGACATAAAGGCAAGGGCATCTAACTTCCAATAATTCTGAGGATGCCCAGTAAACATGTTGATCAAAAACTGTATGTAAAATGAAAATGGAAAACCAATGTGTAGTCAAGTTTGTGACTTTGAATATGTTCTCTCTCTTAGAATACTAGAGTAATCTGGAATATTTGTAATATGGAATCTACCATATTGTAGAGTTTAAGGCCAAGGGCATCTCTGTTCTTTATTATCTATTAATGGATAAATATACTTCGTACAGTTTGCAGGAAATGTTATCTTTGTAATCTCAGTTCTCCCATCTGTAGAACAGGAATGATAACATCACTATCTCTTAAGGTTGCTGTGAGAATGAAATGAATCAAAACATACAGAGCAAGAACTCCTCAAATATTAACATCATTAACATCATCATTAGTCCTTTATAGGACTCGGCCTTCAGCAGAACACTTCTGTATAGACTAATTGGGCATGGACCTATTTGCCTTATTGCAGTAATGATGGATAGATTGAAGGACCAGAACAATAAAAGATTTTCTCTGAAATAATAACTCCTGAGTACTCCATCTTCCCTATTATTATTACAAACTCCTAGAGAAATCTCTTGGCAAGGCAATTTCTACACAGTACAAATGCTGTGGACCATTCTTTTGAAAATAGGTTTTGAGTTGTCCTTTTTGGATGCATGTAAGAAAATTTATCAGACTATTTCCATATGCTTTCATCATTGTTCAACAGCTGTCATTTAGTGACTATACAGTATTTAGTATTTACAGACTACCAATGATAGCAAGTCTATAGGCTTGCAGCAGCACCAGCCAATTTGCACTCTGTTGACCTGACTGATGTTTCTTTTTGCCCCATTTTGTAGTTGTGTCTGTTGGGTCATTATAAAAGCCAACTCTTCTTTAGAATCTGCGGAACTGATCAGCAGGATCCGAACTAAAATACATGGGAACCTCACACATGGGAACTTCACACAAGATCAATTGACTCTATTGGTAAAGTCTGACCACATTGCAGTGGAAAAGCTAGGTAATTATTTTGACAACACATTTCAGTGTAAATTCACCTTTTTAAAAAAATGATAAAACTCATAATAAATATACTGAATCGATGTTTAAGTTCTAAGGGAAGAGAAGTCTTTTGTTTGTTTGTTTGTTTAGACAAGGTCTCCCTCTGTAGCCCAGGGTGAACTGGAACTTATTATATAACCCAAGTTAGTCTTTAACTCATCAAAACCTTCTTACCTCAGCCTCTGCCTCTTATGCGGTGGTGCTGGGCTTATAGATATAACTGAGATATCATCTTTCCAGGTAAACTTATGCTCACCTGTCCTCATGACTCTTCTACCTTTAAGGGCTGAGAAATGCATAGAGCAACAGAGAGTTTACAAGGGACTATTGCAAGCTGACTCTTGGTTAGCTGGGAATATCAGCAGTGGCTGGCCTTTGAGTAGTGTAGGAGGATTATCTGTCTCTCTGATATAACAACATGGTGAGCTTCGTCATTATACACGATACATGCCCTATAGATAACTGCCAATTTATTGACTGATTCAGCCAACCTATTTATCTTAGGAAATGATCTGGGACCTGTCCCAGATTCCCTCTTGGACCTTTTCTTTTCTAATTAGGAAAGCTTCAGTGGTAAAAGAGAAAGGTTACGAGGCCAATCTCCCTCCTGCCCATCACTGCCAGCTTTGTTCCTTTCTCCCAGTAGATGGCTGGAAAAACCTTGAGTTAACACACAAGCGTTAGAATGGATTGTCCTTGGCAGCAAGCAAAATAAATAGCAGAAGCTTGTGGATGTACAAGGTTAGAGTGGGATGAAGACAGAGAAGACTAGAGGCCACAGACAGTCTCTAATCAGTCTACTCTGAAAGCAAAAAGGAGATGATTTTCTTTCATTCATAGAGAAGATTGGACACACCCAGATAGGTCACTTTCTGGTTCACTTTTTCACTGCCTAAGGAAAACATGTCTAGGCACACTGGAAGGACTGGGGACTTTCCCATGGACTTAGCCTAAACCACATCTCTCTTAAATGACAAAGCCTGGTATCAAAAGAGTGTCTCAGCAGACTTTCATTGGGGAGACATCATGAGATGAGACACCATGGTCCTAGCTACATTGGTCATGACAGACATGTTGATTTTAATGAAACCAAATCCACCTGAGACCATTAAGGCGATGATTACCATGGGAAAAGATGCCTGCCCAATCTCCTGTTTCCATAGCAAAGTGATAATAGGGCATACTTTTGAGGAAAGACAATCAGCAGACAGAAACCCGATGTGTTTGTTAGTCTAGTACGCCTTTTGTGGTTTCATTTCACCCATGCAATGCAAATATAGCAATTTACAAACAACTTCTCTCTCTCTCTCTCTCTCTCTCTCTCTCTCTCTCTCTCTCTCTCTTCTTTTTTGGTTTTTCGAGACAGGGTTTCTCTGTGTAGCCCTGGCTGTCCTGTAACTCACTCTGTAGACCAGGCTGGCCTCGAACTCAGAAATCCGCCTGCCTTTGCCTCCCGAGTGCTGGGATTAAAGGCATGTGCCACCACTGCCCAGCTACAAACAACCTCTTAATTTCATTATATACATGTGTGAAATTGTCAAAGAATTTTTCAAAGTGGGGGAAGCAGCCCCCCTCCATCATGGGAGGTTCTAATGAAAAGGACTAAACATGAGGTTACACTGAAAGCTTATTTAAACAAAGGTCTTTAAAACTGGTTTCCATGAAGCTTAGCTTAAATGTCGTGGTTGAAATCGCTTCCTCTTGTATGTGCTGATGGTTGTGTGCAGGGTAATAATGATGGGTCATAATGGATGTTCATGATACTCTTAAGTGCCTTTTGCCCTTGAAAATGTTGCATACATTTTTTTTTCTGTATAGAGCCAGGAAAATGTGAAGCAGATGAAACACCCTCAAAATACAAAGGGACATATAAGTGGCCATTAACTGACCCTACTGAGACAGCCCAAGAAAGGTGCATTAAAAATGAGAATAGGAACGCTACACGAATTTGGTATGTATCTGCCAAGTTCCAAATGCAATGACCTGCAATGAGGTCAGCTCCATCTGGGGGGGGGGGTTCTGTGTCCTTTTAAAAAGTCCCTCTCTTTCTCCCCTACTGCTGATCCTCTTCCTGTCTTTCACCTTTTAGAGTTAAACATGCACATACGATATCATACACATTTCATGAGAACAAAAGAGAAAACTCACCAAAACCCGGCTACTTCAACGTGGCTGTTTTTAGGTTGGCATGGTTTTTGTTTGTTTGTTTGTTTGTTTTTGTTGTTGTTGTTGTTGTTTTTGCCTCTCTCTGACCCCCAATCTGGCCCTCCTTTGTATGCCTTTAAGTTTTCTGTAGTGGTAACCATGGTTTACATACCAATAATGTAATTTACCCTTTCATTCAATAGTTTATCAAACATTTCCATGTTTTGCATTCATCGTTTTAATGATCAATTCGAAGGCAGACCGAGCTGCTGCCTCGTGGATGGGCCATCATAATTTACTCCATCACTCTTGTATTGTTCAGTTCATCATTTCCCCTTTTGAAATCATCAGCCTTCATTTCTTACTCTCTGCTGCTAATGGTGTATGCCAAATAACTTAAATGGGCAAGAACAGAGGGGGCAGAAGGTTTTGACAGAGGCTTAAAAGCACTGGTAGAAAGCCACATCTCCGCCTGTATCGTATCCATCCCTGCTTACCTCTAATGAGTCAACAAAGCAAGCAACCTTGGCAGTCCCAATGGGAGCTCACATGGAGCCTCTCCTTTGTAGCCAGCTCCTTAGTATAAGCCCTTTCTTACATTAGAGCTGTCTCCATGCTCTCTCACAGTCCACTATTCCCCAGCACCAATTCACTTTGCTGCCAGCAGGATTTTCCGGAGTCTGGCTGCTACATGGTAGACTATTGTTAAGGAATGAAGTGCAAGCCTCTAACACAGTCATCAAGACAGCAGGTTACCTTTCCTGTCATTGCTTGGCTCCATCCCATCACCATGTACTGTAGCCTAAGAGATAATTTGTTATTGTAGACATGACGGCCATTTCTGTCTGTCTCTTTCTCTGGCTAGTGGCAGCAGGGAGGTATATATCCTTTCTGTGCCGGGCTCAGCTCTCTTCAAATGCTGAAAGTTCTCCTTAACCAGACGTGAGTGCTTTATATACCTGTAACTCCAAGAGCTGAGACAGGAGAATTGCTGTGAGTTTAAGATCAGCTAGCACTCCTTAGGAAGTTCCAAAATAGCCTGGTTTATAGAGTAAACCTGTTTCAAAACAAACAATAAACAACCCCCAAACAAAAAACCCAAATCAAAATTCCCCACCACTACCACAACAAATACAAACAAAGCAAGCAAGCAAGCAAGAAAAAACAAATGAAATAAGCAAAAATGAAAAGGAAGTTCTTACATGTTTTGATAGATTCCATTTTGTTCACATAAACTTTTCTTATATTTTGTATAAATCAGAGTGCAGGACCACTCAATTCCAAGCTCCTGGTGAGGTTTAAGACCCTGCCCTGTTTGTCCATGTCCCCTACTACCATTCCTAGAGTCTGTAGGTACTCAGTGTGTGCATTGGCTGACTTGAACTGGCCTGAAGTAAATGAGGCAAAGGTGTGGCTTGCTAGTGAAGGACAGTGCACTATAGAAGGTTCTTAATCACTTAGAGACATTTACTATGTAGAGACAAGACTGTATTCCAATAGAAATTTCTCTTAAGAAGAGGCAAGAGAGGAAATTGATAGAAAGGAGTTATATCTACATGGACAAAGTCTCTTCCGTGATTCTTCGTGTGCTGAATCTTGTCCTGCTCCATTACTAGCTATCTGGCACCCATCTGTGTTATTTAAGCATAAAGGCTAGAAATAGACATGGGAAAGCATGCTACAGTCATGGACAGGTCTTCCGTTATTGCTCTTATTTAATTGATTAATTAGTTAATGATAATTATTACTAATTTTGAGACATGGTCTTACCCTGTATCCTAGTCTGGTCTGGAACTCATGGTGACCGGCATACCTCTCAAGTGTTGGAATTATAGATGTGAGCCACTGTACCATTTCCCTTAGGATTAACCTTGTCTGTTACTTTAAAAAGGAAGCTGGATAATTTCTCTTTTTCCTCTGTTTTATCTTTTGCAGTTCCATCAACATCCAGACTGGCAAGTGTCAATGGGAAAAACCAAGGCTTAAGCAATGCAAGTTGCTTCAAAGACTCCCTGATAAGATTGTGGATCTTGCTAATATCACCATAAGTGATGGTAAGGCAGTTTGTGCACATAGAGATATCATGGGACCTCCCTTAGTTTGCCTACTTGAGCTGAGGTAAAAAGAGAGTATAGGCAGAACTCACTCTTTGAAAATTTACCTCACAGAAGCTCCATTTCAGAAGCCAGATGCTTGTTGGAGGTGGCAGTAGGGCAGGAGTCAGGGTTATCAGACTTCTGTTTTGTTTTGCAAATTTTCATTTTATATTTTTATTATTATTTTCTTTTTCTTTTCCACATTTAAAAACTCTTAAGAGGCTGGTCTGGTGGCATGTTTGTGTAATTCTAACACTTTGGAGGCTGAAACAGCAGAATCTTGGGTTCAAAGTCAGTGCCTGGGCCACATGGTGAGAAATCCAGTTTTTTTTTTTTTTTAAAGAAAACAGCATGCTCTCACGTGCATGCACGCACACACACACACACACACACACACACACACACACACACATTCACAAAACTCCCAAATCAGACACTTATCAATTATAGAGGGAAAAGATTACTCTAATGAATATTTCACATGTCACAATATTTTTCAAATAGAATATTTAATTTTATAAACAATTTGGGCAGTGTAAATTAGTACTAAGCATGAATTCTGGAAAGTGGGCTTGCTTAAGTCAATCATATATTGTCAAAATGCATTTGTAATCGTTACATTAATTTATAATCCAGTTCACAGGGTATGGAAGTACCTAGTTGAGAACTCCTTCATTAACAAAGTATGGTATCAAGCTTTGGAGTCTTGTGTGATTTGATTATCAAGACCTAATATCTCAAAGTAGTGTAAAACCATTTCAGTGGTGGTAGTCACAGGTTCCCCATTTACCCATCTAGTGGGTAGTTTAACTTGTGAGTTTTTCCTCAGTAACTCAGTCGTGCAACCATCCTTGTGAATTCCATAGAGGAGACATGTACAAAGGACCATTTCATTATACAAAGAATCCTTGCACCTGTTAACAACACCTCTGTCTCTCTCCCTATAGTGCCTGGCAACCATTGATCCACTTTCCACCTGTGTGAAATTTGCTTATTGTAGGCATATCAATATGTTTGTGAGCTTTCTTCATATTGTAGCATGGGCCCATATATACTCCATTGTTAATGGTTGAAAACTATTGTGATAAATTGACTTATTATATTTTATTTAGTTGCTTATCAATTACTGGCCGTTTGGTTGTTTTCATGTTGGGCTACTTTTTATAGACAGATTGTGAATATTTGTGGTGCAAATGACCGGTAGACATGTTTTCTTCTCTTAGGACATACTGAAGAGTACCATTGTAGTCACCTGGTAACTCTATCCTTAGCCTTTGAAGGAACTGCAAAACTGCTTTCCATAACTGCTGAGTCATTCTTCATCCCCACTGACACCACATGAAGGTTCCAATGTCCTCACATTGTTGCAAACACATGGCCATCTTTTAGTTACAGTTGGTGGCAGTGCCTCTCCTCCCTAGCGCATATACTTTGTTTAGAGGAGAAGCAGGCTAATAACAATATCTAGTCTTTTGAGATAGAGTCATGGTAGGTATGGCCTGTATCCTTCTCTGTAGCTCATGATGGCCTTGAACTTCTGATGCTCTTGCCTCAGCCTAAGCGTGGGGTTCCAGGAATAATCTACTATGTCAAGCAACAGCAACAGTGAAGTCCTCCCACACGGTCACCAGACAGTTAGCTTTGTTACATTAGCTTTGTTACAATGGATGACTCTGCCCTGATCCAGTTGAAGGTTTATAATGGGGTTCACTCTTGACGCTACCCAGTGTGTGCCTTAATTAAGGCTTCTAATGCTGTGATAAAACTCCATGCCCAAAAGCAACTTAGGGAGGAAAGGGTTTATTTCAGTTTACAACTCTTAGACCATACACCACCATTGAGAGAAACCAGGGCAGGAACTCAACATAGCAACCTGGAGGCTAGAGCTGAAGCAGAGACCATGGAGGAATGATGCCTATAGGCTTGCTCAGTCTGCTTTCTTACAAACCCAGCACCACTTGCCTAGGGATGACCTTACTTACAGTGGGATGAGTCAACCCACATTAATCACTAATTAAGAAAATGCCTGACAAACTACCTACAGGCCAAGGTGATGATGCAAGGGCCATGGAGGGGTGCTGCTTACTGGCTTGCTCCCCATGGCTTGCTCAGCCTGCTTTTGTATAGAACCCGGGACCATAAGCCCAGGGATGGCACCACCCACAATGGGCGAGGCCCTCTCCCATCAATCACTAATTAAGAAAATGCTCTACAGCTCGACCTTTTGGAGGCCTTTTCTCAATTAAGGTCCCTTCAGATACCTCTAGTTTATGTGTCAAGTTGGCATAAAAGTAGCCAGCACAACATGTATCTACAGAACCACACCCCCTTAAACCTCCTTGTGGTACATTTATTCATTCCTTTGTCCCTTCTAGTTTCTGGCACTTTTATTGTTTCTATGGTTTTGTCTTCCCCAGGATGTTACATAGTTGTAGTCATGCAATGTGTTACCTCTCCAGGTTGACTTCCTGTCCTTGGGAGTGTACATTCCCATTCCCCTATGTCTTGTTATGGCTTTCGAACTCATTTCTTTTCAGTTCCGACTAGCATTCCACTGCTTGAATATATGACAGTTTATTTATCCATTCTTCTACATTAGGACATCTGGCTTGCTTCTAAGTTGTTCTCTTGCTCTACAACCTCTGCAGCACGTGCTGTTGTCAACGCTTTGGATTTAGGCCATTCAAATAGCTTTGGACTATTACTGCATTAGTTCTTGAATTTGGAACTCCCTAGTGACATATGGATTGAGCATCTTTTCACACATGCTTATCTGTCATTTACATGCCTCTTTTGGTGAAATATGTGCTATAGACTGAATGTTTCTGCTACCACGCCCAACCTCAGCCAAATATATATGGTGAAATCCTAATCCCAAAGGGACTGAGGCAAAGGTCATGAGTGTTGGTCCTTTTTGAATAGGATTTGTGTTTCTCTTCCACCATGGAAGGTTACAATGAGAAAAGAGCTGTCTCTGAACCAGGAAGTAGGGCCTGAAAATATAGGAAATCTATTTTCTTCATGGAATTTCAATTTCTAAATAATTTTGTAGATGCGCTAGCTCTACTGCCAGATTGGGTCTCTGCCTCAATAAATGGCCATCCCTCGAGGCATAGGTACAATGGCACCTTACAGAAGGACCAAAGGATTGGCCAGAAGGCAGAGCACTTCTCTGGATAATCTTCCTTCTGGAAGATTCGCATTTGAGATCTTTAGCAAAGAAAATGTGGCAGAGTTAGAAGAGTCAGCCCAACTCTGATGTCTTAGAGAGGGAATCATGAATCAGAACAGGAGGTGGTGCCGCAGGCTGGAGGAGGGGGAAGAGAGGCAGAGGGCCTGTCTCATGCTGACCTCCCTCCTTCCAAGTAACACATTTGTTTTAGACATGCTAATCGAATTTTCTCTTGTGGAGGAAAAAGGCTACAAAGAACCATAACAAGAACAAAGGCACTGTACTGGATTGAGAATTTTAGAAAATTAACTGAGAAGTTGCCACGAAGAAAGGGGACAGTCAGATGGATGCTGGCTCTGCTTAATATGACTGAAAAGTAAACTATTGCCTTTGTAGGAATCCTCTTCTTTTTAAGCCAGGAACTTAACAATGATGAGTACTGTGTAAAGGAAAGAAATGAACTCATACTGAAATGATTTATTCGCATTCCTTTTTAATATTGGTGACAAATATTAGCTATCTTAGTTGGAGAAAAACTCTATAAACTCTATAGTTCTCCCATGTAACTATAGTAAGGGAATAAGTTCTCCCTTACTTAACTCCCTTATATTCCAGGGTCTCTCTGTGTAGCCCTGGCTGTCCTGGAACTCACTCTGTAGACCAGGCTGGCCTCGAACTCAGAAATCCACCTGCCTCTGCCTCCCAAGTGCTGGGATTAAAGGCGTGCGCCACCACTGCCTGGCTAGGATTCTTTCTTTCAAAGTTCTTTGAGTTCTGTTTGGTTCCCTGGTTTTGTTATTCACATAATACTGAAGATGTGCCAGGCCGGGATGAAGTTGGTTGGCATTTTCCACCATCATGGCAGGCAGGACAGTGAGTGATTGACAGAGAACAGGGGCTGTGGTGGAGCTCGGGGATGAATACATTACTAACATGGGGAAGGCTCTGGGTTCCCCTGAGGCAGGATGATGGCAAAGCACTGCCGTTTTACTCCCAATC
Source organism: Rhynchomys soricoides (assembly GCA_019843965.1). Classification (NCBI taxonomy): domain Eukaryota; kingdom Metazoa; phylum Chordata; class Mammalia; order Rodentia; family Muridae; genus Rhynchomys; species Rhynchomys soricoides. Next base: position 995,233 of record JADRCH010007388.1, on the reverse strand, counting down.
ATATGGCAAAAAGCAATGGAAGGCTAAAGAGGCTGTAGCAAAAAGCCATGCAAAAGGACTCAAGCTCTGGAGCCAGAGAGGTTTAGATGGCTTCTATGTCTTCATGTCTTAATCTGTCTGAAGGCGGTAATATGAACAACCATTGTGGGAGGTGGTTAATGCTTCCCTGTTATAGCTCATCCTCAAAATGCCCAATACTGTTTGATGCACTCTTCTCACTGGACCTGGCTTCTGGCTGCTATAGTGGTAGAATCTGACAATAGCAACACTCTCAATAACGGGCCTAACGCTTTCATTTTAAAAATTTTATTCTTCTATTATACAGTACATCCCAGCTGCAGTTTCCTCTCCCACCATTCTTCCCAGTTTCCTCCATCCCCTCTTCCTTCAGAAAAGAGCTAGTCTCTCAGGGATATCAATCAAACACACGTTTCAAGTTAGAATAAGATTAGGCACAGACCCTCACATTAAAACTGGATGGTACAACTCAGTATGAGGAAAAGCTTCCCAAAACAAGGCAAAGGAAGCTAATGCTTAAGAAGACTGAAGTATAGGCATTTGTTTTCTTGGTAATTCTCATTTAAGGTGCTTCTTCTCAGAATACAGATACTATGTTTTGAGAAGTCAAGTAATAAGCTGAGAAATATTTACTAACCAATTCTACTTGCAAAGGGTAATTAACGATTTGTAGCATTTGCTATTTTGCATACTGTAATATTCTCATCCAAATACAAAGTCAAACACATAGTCAGTGACCTGTGAAGTCGGTGAGGGGTGCACACAGAGACAATGGATGTAAATAGTCCAAAACGAATTAGTGAAATGTAGCCAAATAATTAGCAGATGGTGGTTTTTTTTTTGAGACTCCTTATTGTTTTTAATAATTTCATTGTAAGTTTGCATATTTTTAAATTAATTAATTATTCTATTTAACTTAATTGTTGCTTATGTTTAATAACCAGACTACAAAAATTCCCAGAAACTCACAAATCGGGTTCTTAAAAGCTTACACACTGGATTCAACACACCTCTGAACACAAGTCACTGGAAAATGACATATGGAGGGAGTGCCACTCATGGCCCCAGATGATTAGCACCTGTTTAATATCAACTGCTAGATGTGAGAGAAACTTCCAGGCCAGCCTAGCATTCAGGTGAATTCAGCCCTGGCTTCAATCCCAGTGCAACTTCTTGTGAAGTCCCAAGAGAGAATTGCTCAGTTGAGCCCACTCAACACACAGAACCACAAGAGATAATGTTAACCACTGTGTTAAGTTACAAAGCCTGTGTGTGTGCGTGCACGTGTGCGTGTGTATGTGTATGTGTGTGTGTGTGTGTGTGTGTGTGTGTGTGTAAGGGGGACATTATACAGCATTGGTTCACAGCAAGAACATCGTAAAAAAAGCTAAAACTATGTCCTTATTGTTTGATTGTTACAATTCATAGCTGATTGACTGAAACAAAGTTTCAAACAACAAGAACCCAGTCTGTAACTCTTAAAGGAAGATTCCTTTTTACTCTTGCTTAGGGACCTAGAATTTTATACAATGACTGTAATTCATACCAAATTTCCCTTAAAAAGTGTATAACTCCAGATGAGAAGTCTATACTTACTTTGCTCGGTGTAGTTAGTTTCCCATTGGCCTGATGTTTACTTTCATTCTGCCACAGCAGGGACAGCGTGAAGTGAAGTCACACCACAGAAGCCTGAAGGATCTTGACTAGGCAGCTCTGGCTTTTCCATTTTCAACAAAATCTAAACAATTTCATAACAGCAGTAGAGAGATCTGGGGAGGAGTGTACATTTTTTTCCCTCCACCATTAATTTGTTTGCTTAGTTTCATTTCAATGTTTTACATTATAGTTTACAACACACACACACACACACACACACACACACACACACACACGCACGCGCACGCCTTGTAGGAGTTGGTTCTGTCCTTTCACCACGTAGATCTTAGGGCTCAAACTCTGGCAGTCAAGCTTGGCAGCAAGTGCCTTTACCACGGAGCCATCTCTTAAGCCTGTGTTTTCTGTTTCTGAATAGATCACAAGATACATATGAAAAGGGATGAAATCTTAGTTTAGAAGTAATTACAAAGTTAGTCACTCTCTTTCCTTTGCGCCTCCTCACAGAGAACACTGTCATTGCTTGTGAACTTGTTTCTAAATAAGCCATGGGAAAATCGGGGTGATGAAGAGGACGTTGGTTCAAACTGCTGCACGTCGTCGATGAGCTCAGAGTCTTCTGTAGAAATCAGAAAGAACAAAGGGAGAGAACTGGGGAAAGATGACGAGGGAAAAAAAGGAAAATAAAACTAAACAAAAATCCTGCCTAAGGAATAAAGTTGTGGGGAACTTGAGTAGCAGAGAGGTTTGGACTGTTGCAGACAGCTGTGGAGGACACTGAAGAAAGAAAGAGGAGGAGGAGGAGAAGGGAGAGAAGGAGGAGGGAGAGGAGGAGGAGGGGAAGGGAGAGGAGGAGGAGGAAGAGGAGGGAGAGGAGGAGGAGGGGAAGGGAGAGGAGGAGGAGGAGGGAGAGGAGGAGGAGGCGAAGGGAGAGGAGGAGGAGGTGAAGGGAGAGGAGGAGGAGGAGGTGAAGGGTGAGGAGGAGGAGGAGGGAGAGGAGGAGGAGGCGAAGGGAGAGGAGGAGGAGGAGGGAGAGGAGGAGGAGGAGGGAGAGGAGGAGGAGGAGGGAGAGGAGGAGGAGGGAGAGGAGGACGACTAGGGGCGTTTGAGCACTGATTGGACATTTGTGCTAATTTTCATCTTAATTTTAATTTGATTTTGATTGTGATTAAGAAAGTTGTTTAGTTGTAAAGATATGCATTACATTGTAAAGCTGGGCAGTGGTGGAGCACGCCTTTAATCCCAGCACTCGGGAGGCAGAGGCAGGCGGATTTCTGAGTTTGAGCCAGCCTGGTCTACAGAGTGAGTTCCAGGACAGCCAGGGCTACACAGAGAAACCCTGTCTCAAAAAAAAAAAAACAAAAACAAAAACAAACAAACAAAGATATGCATTGTAGTGTTTGTGAGTGAGACTCTATTGGATGTGGGGATAGAGCAAAGGCGGGTGAGAAAGAATGCTAAATAAGATCAGCATGCCACTGCCATGGGTTGAAGCTGGGTAATTCATGAAGTACATGAGGATTGATTAGATTATTCTTTTGCTTTCTTTTTGATTCTTTTGCTTTCTTACTGTACTTGAAAATTTCCATAATAAAAAGTGAAGAAAAAAGTGGGCGAGCTAATAGCTCTTGTTCTCCCTCCTTAGAGGATTCTTAATTAATTGCTTCTTATTATGTGGTCCATATTTGCTTTCTACCTGTGGGTTGCCAGTTCTTGACAGGAAATAGTCATCACCACCCTTGATTATAAAAACTTAGACTCAATGTTTGCTGATATTTGAGTATAGGTGGGATCTTAACTCGAGCCAACACTCAAATGTCTTAACTTAATTAGCATCAAGTTTCAAGATAATTCTTCAGTGACAAAAAGATTTCCCTAGTGCCTTTGAAATCAGACTTAATGAATACAAAATTGACTTTTGTTCTTCTTCCCAGAACTACATCTATTGGAGAACTCGAGCTTCAAAAGTTTCCTTTGATGAACTTTATTTCCTTGGTGTGTGTTTCCATTTCATTGCCCTGTCTTTTTAAAGGGAAGGAGGCCATCCAGCACAGCAGCACAGTAAGGGCCAAAATGGAGATCATCCATTTCCACTTTGTTTCTCCCAGAGAATGCAGAAGACATCGCAGAGCACATTTTAAATCTCGTCATTGAGTCTCCACCTTTGGATGAAGAAGAGACAAACATTATTGTTTCTAAAGTAGCTGATATTTCTAACTGTGAGGAGCTAAGCATCAACCTAACCCAGATCATTCTCCAGATCATCTGTACTGTGATGGAAAAGCAGAGTGATTCAGCGTCCAACCTGCTTCCAGTAAGCAATGAGTAAGTCAGACTGCTTCACTCAAGAAGCAGAGATGTTATCATATCATTTCCTCCACACACAGGCAGTTCCGCATTGACAAGGTCCAGAGCTGTGCATAGAACCATTTGAATATGAATGTACTCTCAGTGATGACTTTGCAAATACATTCCTACTGAAAACCCAACCTGAAATCTCTCTAACCGCTGCACATTTCTATAAAATGTCTCCAACCCATGGGATCCTGAAAAACTTCTGCTTGACATTTTCTACCTCATAGTCAACAACCAGTTTGTGATTTCCCCTTGGGCAGCTGACTTATAAATGTCTTATTTTTATTTACTCTTGTATTACATTTTTATTCATTCTCTGAAAACTTTCTATATTATCCAATATAGTTTGATCCCCATCTTATGTAGCATTAATTGAACAAGACACGGAGGGTTATCGATAACAGCACTAAAGAAGAAAATAACTCTCATACGAAGCACTGTCCATACACCCTTTAATCTTTTAGAGCAGTGGTCCTCAACCCTCCTAATGCTGGGACACTTTAATATAGTGCCTCATGTTGTGGCCAACCATAACAGTATTTCATGGCTACTTCATAACTAATTTTGCTACTGTTGCGAATAATAATAATGTAAACTTATGATATACAGTATATCTGATGTGGGACCCCAACGGAGTCCCAAGCCACAGGTTGAGAACCACTGCCTTAAACTATGGGAGTAGAATCAGTGAATCCGTCCTTCTCTCCTTCTCCCAGTTCTACTCTTATATCTTTCCCCTGTCCATCTGCTTGAGCCTCCGCTGCTAGCCCCTTGCTTGCTCTGTTGCCACTCGGTGGCCCATTTTCTACACAGCAGTCAGAGATATGTTTCAATGTACACATCAGATCACACCATGCTTTTCAGACCACTTGGTGGCATTCCTTTATAAGGTTAAGAAAATCCAAACTTCTCAGGCAGATGAGGCCACGAGGGATCTGACTTTATAAAAGATCATTTCATCTGGTTTTTTGAAACAAACTTTCAGATGTATGCTGGTACTCCCTCTGACTTTGTTTGCAAGGGAAGTGCAGCTCAAGGAGGTCATTTTGTTTACCCCTACAAAAAATAGAGACGCTAAGATGCAAATCTCCATTTGTTGGGCTCCAAAACGAAACAACATCAATGACAATGAAGTCACAAAGTCAAGCTTCACAGTGAGGATGTCTTGTAGGGAGGATGAGCTTTACCAACAAGGAAGAAAAAGTGCTGTTTGCCTGTGATTCTTTTCAGGATTCTGAGGATAATCGAGCGTGCTGGTCACAAGATGGAATTTACAGGGAGAACAGCAAATCTCACCGTGGCTAAGCTGGCTTTGGCTGTGCTGCGGTTAGACCACAAGTTTGAAGGTATGGCCTTCAGCATCAGCTCCTCTGAAGAAGTCACAGCCCCTCAGGTAAGTGCAACACCGGAAACTGAAAACCAGGCAACTACATGCTGTCCTAAATTTTCACTGATGAAGTTCTTGGGAAGGAAAAAGTGCACCCTTAGAAGCTTTTAACCTGAATGGAAGGAATAAAGACCCCAGGGAAGCTTTGTGTATAACCCTAGGTAGGTTAACGTCTCAGCAGTACTGATGTGTCCTGTGCAGTAATATCACAATTGACTCTGTCACTGGAAATCATCCAAAATATTAGGTGACTACTGGCTACCATTTAGGGATATAGGGATAATTTATTGTATGTTGGATGTTATGTATTGTTGGAACACATAAGGTAACAGAAAAGTCAAAGGATGTGCCCAAGGACACAACCTAATAGCTAAGCTGGAATTCAGATCTATATTTGGCCATATTTTAAAGTCTGGGTTCAGGTTAGGTAACAGAGGCAAATGTCAAATGTTTGATGTGATGCGGATGCTAATTACCCTGGTTTATCCTGCCGTACTCCATAGATAAATGCAACTATCATGAACCAATTATAAAAGTCTCAGCTCTTTCCGCTGTCTAAGAGCAGTTCAGCCACCGGCAGGTCATATGCAACTTCAAAGCAATCCGAGGGAGCAGATTCTATTTTATACCTTAAAATTATAAAGTTAGGTATAAGAAAGTATACAAATCCTAAGTCCAAGGTTTCTGAATTTAGCCAATGCATATGTTCACATAACCCAAACCTTATCAAGATACAGACTATTACCATTGCTCCTGAAAGACCCTCCCTTTCCCAGTCAATCCCTGAAGCTGTTACCTCCAGGGGCCACCACCACCCTGACTTTTTTCTTCCATAATTTGTTCTTGCTCTAGAATTGGTTCCTCCAAACAAACTCATGTGATATGTACATAATTCTATGCTAGAAGTCTTCTTTCATACATCTTAAATTGTTTTGAAATTCATCACTTTGCTTTCCATAATTTTAAATTGATGAATCATATTTGATCGAATAAACATATCATGTCCTTTTAATTTATTTTACCATTGCTGTTTATTAGTTTGTTCCAATTTGTAGATATTACAAATAGCACCCCTATGAATATTTGCATAAAAGTCTTTGTGTGGACATGTTTTCAAGAGCATTGGGCAAATAGGTAGAAACAGAGTAGGTGGCTCATAGGCTATATACTTATGTTGGTAAGAAAGTCCCATGTTCTTTTCTCTTATGGCTAATGATGGGCAGGAAGCTTTCACTTTCATCTTGATTGCTCACAGAGCTTCTTTGTTGACTGAGCTGTCAATCTTTTGTTCATATTTTAATTGACTTGTAGTTCCTTTCTGTAACTTCCCTATCATTTTCTCAGTGGGGTCTTTTCATAAGCACATGTTTAGACTTTTTTTTCTGAAATCTAATTTGTAGTTCTTTTACCTTGTTGGTAACCATATATGATTTGTCTGGGAAAAAAAAATCTTTGGCATGGGGCAGTCTTGAAACCATCCTTTTATGCTTTCTTTGAAAAACTGTTCGGTTTTAACTTTTATGCTTAAGAGGAAGATTCCCCAGTGAGCTAATTTTCTTACATGGTGTAAAATTATTTTGTTACATATGAATATTTAGTTTTTAAAACAATAGCACTTACTGGGAACTTTCCCTCTCCCATTGGTGTTCTTTGTTACCTTTGATTAAAAAAAAAAGTCACAGTACATTTTTAAAAGATAAATAGGAGAATCTCATAAAGCCTTGGCCCTAAGTGAAGAGCTGCACACAATTAATGGCTGCTGAAAAGGGGAGAATCAGTTTTCTCCAGGGAGGAGCCTCTGATAGGCGGTCCAATCCACAGTCATCAGCCCTGCACACGTATGTGAACTCAGCAGGCTGTATTTATAAATGAGCATATATCTACATCTCTCTAGATATGTAACAATCATTTAAGAACAAGAGATCATGAAATTGAAAAGGAGTGGAAGAAACATAGGAGGATTTGTGAGAAGGAGAAGGAAGGAAATTATACAAATCCAGTATTCATACATGAAATTCTCAGAAGAAGAGTTGGGGAAATAAACTTATTTCTAGACTTTGTGTTGTTACACTTATTTTTTTTTTTTAAGAAATCCTTGTGTTATTGCTACTTTCTTTTGGTACCTGTATTCCATGCATGCGCGTGCGTGCGCGTGTTTGTGTGTGTGTGTGTGTGTGTTATATGTGCATATGTGTGTATATGTGCACAGGTCAGAGGAGGATGACAAACTTTCTGATCCATCATTCTCTGCCTTATCCCCTTGAGACAAGTCTCTCACTGAACCTGAAGCTTGCTGTTTTTAAGGGTAAATCCTCTTGGCCTGCTTTCCATTGCTTTGCTGCCTGCTGTATGAGCATTAAGGCAGTATGAGCCCTTCAACCCCCCCCCCTTTATTTTTGGGAAGATTGTTACTCTAAGCCTTTTCTAAGTCTATATGAATGTTTACATCTGCTTGAATATTATTAATAATATTTACTCTTTATATATCTTAAATAAGCAAATATTAGTTTACAAAATATTTTGTTTCTTTTTTATTTTTGGTTTTTCGAAACTATTTCTTTTATGACACTTTCATGCGATGGATTTTGATCACATCCCCCACTCTCTGCTCTTGTTGCCCCTCCCCTCATTCCTTTATACTTTCATGCCTTTTAAAATTTACCATTTGTTTCTCTGAATCTGACTTATTTCAACTAATATGACAATCTCCAGTTATATTTACTTCCTGGGGCATATTTCATTCTTCTTCATGGCTGAATAAGATTTTATTGGGCTAGTACTACCTGAGGACCCAGCTATTCCACTCCTGGGAATATCCCCAGAAGATGCTCCAACATGTAATAAAGACACATGCTCCACTATGTTCATAGCAGCGGTATTTATAATAGCCAGAAACTGGAAACAACCCAGATGTCCCTCCACAGAGGAATGGATACAGAAAATGTGGTACATTTACACAATGGAATACTACTCAGCTATTAAAAACAATGACTTCATGAAATCCGCAGGCAAATGGATGGATCTTGAAAATATCATCCTGAGAGAGGTAACTCAGTCACAAAAGAATGAACACAGTATGTACTCACTGGTAAGTGGTTATTAGCCCAAAAGTTCAGAATACCCAAGATTCAATTCACAAACCATATGAAGCCTAAGAAGAAGGAAGACCAAAATGTGGATGCTTCAGTGCTTCTTAGAAGGGTGAACAAGATACTCACAGGAAGAAATATGGAGAAAAAGTGTGGAACAGAGACTCAAGGAAAGGCCACCCAGAGACTGCCCCACCTGGGGATACATACCATATACAGCCATCAAACCCGGACATTCTTGTGGATGCTGGGAAGTGCTTGCTGATGGAAGCATGATAAGCTGTCTCCTGAGAGGCTCAGGCAGAGTCTGACAAATACAGAGGCAAATGCTCACAGCCAACCACTGGACTGAGCATGGGGCCCCGGTTTGAGGAGTTGGAGAAGGGACTGAAGGAGCTGAGGGGGTTTGCAGCCCCAGGGAGGGAGCAACAGTGGCAACTGGCCTGACCCCTCAATACTCCTGAAGACTGAATCACCAACCAAAGAATACACATGGAGGGACCCATGGTGCTGGCCACATATGTGTCAGAGGAGGGTCTTGTTAGCCATCAGGGGGAGGAGGGGCCCTTGGGTCTGAGAGTGTTAGATGCCCCAGTATAGGAGAATGCCAGGGAGGGAAGATGGAAGACGGTGGGAGGGTAGGAGAACACCCTCGTAGAGGCAGGGGGAGTGTGGATGGGATAGGGGGTTTCCTAAGGGGAGATCTGGAAAGGGGAAACATTTGAAATGTAAATAAAGAAAATATCCAATAAAAAAGAATTTATTGGACATGTATAACTGCAATTTAAATCCATTTTTATGTCTAGTCTCCTTGGCTAATTCAATATCTTAGCTGTTATGAACAGTATCACAAGAAATGTAGGAATACAGGTATCTGCCTTACATATGACTGATTCTTTTGGGTATATACTCAGAGGCTGTACTATTTGGCTTCTGATGGAACTTCCATACTGATGCCCATAGTGGTTGAACTATGTTACATTTCCATCAGCAGAATTTCTCCTTTTAATCACATTGTCTTAGGATTTCTATTTCTGTGATTAAACACCATGACCAAAAGCAAGTTGGGGAGAAAGAGGTTTATTTAGCTTATACTTCTGTAGCAGTGTTCATCATCAAAGGAAGTCAGGACAGGAACTCAAGCAGGGCAGGAACCTGGAGACAGGAGCTGAGGCAGAGGCCATAGAAGAGTGCTGCTTACTGGCTTGCTCCCTATGGCTTGCTCAGCCTGCTTTCTTATACCACAGAGGACCACCATCCTAGAGGTGGCCCCATCCACAATGGGCTGGGCACTCTCCCATCAGTAACTGTGATGGTGGCGCATGTCTTTAATCCCAGCACTCAGGAGGCAGAGGCAGGAGAATCTCTGAGTTCAAGGCTAACTTGGTCAACACAAAGTGAGTACCGGGACAGACAGGGCCACACGGAGAATTTCTGTAGGCAGACGGAGTAGACTCTCTGAGTATGAGGCCAGCCTGGTCTACAGAGAGTTCCAGGGCAGCCAGGGCTACACAATGAAACCCTCTCTCAACAAACCTAAGCTAAACAAAACCAATAAGAACAAGAATAACAACAAAAGTAAATGCCTTAGGAGCCTGTCGCTGACCTGATTTTATGGAGACATTTCATTAGTGGAGGTTCACTCCTCTCCGATGCCTTTAGTGTGTCAAGTTGACCTAAAACGCAGCACACACATATCTAATACAATTTTCTTAATGCTTGCTCTAGATTAAAATATAATTCTTCATATTTTCACAGTCGACTTGGAGTTAATATTGACTGCCCCCCCTAAAAAAAACATACAGCCTAAATACCTATTTATACTCGCTGTTCTCTATTCCCTAATTTTTATATGTGGGTTATTATTTTTAACCAAGGAAGACTATAGATCACACAAGAGAATTTTATAATCACTTATTAATTTCTTTGTTTGAGTTTTTGAGACAGCCCTGGTTGCTCTGGAACTCACTATGTGGACTGGGTTGGCCTCAAGCTATTAGAGGCAACTGCCTCTGCCTCCCAAGTACTGGGAATAAAGGCATATGCAATTGTGCTAAAGAAATTGAAAGAAAGTTGTTGGTGTTTTGTTTTGCTTTGTTGTTTAACATTACCCGGGCACTTACTAGGTTTGTTTCTCTCTGTTCCTCTCTGAAGCATCAATTCCCTTGAGCTTCATAAGTGTCCCTGTCTTCTGCTCTTAACCTTTTTTTTTCTGGTGATAAATCAGTATCACTTAAGTTTTTGCTTCTCTGGATGAGATGTGGAATATGTCATTTGCAACTATTGACTTTTAATATTTGCCTTTGATTTTTCTGCAGTTTGACTATCAATGTGCCTTCATGTGTTTTTCTTTGTATTTATTGTGTTGGGATTTGCCACATTTCTTGAATTCATAATTTATTATTTCGTCAAATCCTGTTTCTTCACCATGTCATTTGTCCATCTGAGACTGCAATTTTACGTATATGTGACATTTTAACACTGCTTCAAAAGTCTTGGAGATTCTTTTCCTATTTTTTGTTTATTGTCATATAATTGTTGATCTCATTTAACACAACTAAAATTTTCCACCATGTATCCTCAGCTTCTCTTTTCCTCCTCCTTATCCTTTTTATCATCATTGCTTTGTTTTGTTTTTGCAGTATTATTCCTTCTCTTTGCATGAACTGAACGCACATTTTCTTTTACATACCTAAGCACAGCTGTACTTGAGGCTTTAAAATCATTGTATATTAATTTTAGTGCTTGTGTCCTCTCCGGATGGTTTCGCTTGCCTTTGTAGTTGAATATGGGTCACATGCATTCTTTCTTCATATATTGAGAAATTTGGATGACATTTTGATAACATACTATTGTGATTAAGTACATTCTGAATTTTCTAATGTGGAAATTCATTTCTAATATATTTCTCTGAAGGTTATGGATTTGACTACCATGGGCAATGAAACTGTCTGGAATCAAAGTTCAAATCTCAGTTGAGTTCCTTGATTTTTATTTGGCATTTGTCCTATGCATATGTGACTCAGAGACCACGCATATAATCTATGCAGAATTTAGCTCTCTTCGTTCCAGATGTTCTCCATCCTGTCCTTCCAATGGCTGTGATTCTCTTGACCTTTTGCTTCTGATTCTTCACAATAGGAATAAGTAGATTTTCCTAGCAGCAATTTTCAGATTCCCTTCAATGCCATAGTAGTTTCAACCAAGCATCAGCTGAACAGCCAAAACAGGTAGTTTACTTTGTGTTTTTACCTTTTTCCTGAGTGCTTACTTGCTGTAGAATCTCTCTGCTAGTGTTCATCTTTTCCAGGATTTCCAATGACTGTTAGTTTATATAGCTGTTATATGCAGGAAACTCCTCATCCATTAAGAGCCTTTTAGCTATAGTAGAAGCAGGTGTTAACCTCTCTGTTTACATATGGAGTATCCATTATAAGCATCAGCAGATAAACAGACCATCAACCCTAGTCACATTCTTGGTACCAAATTACCTATATGCTGAAGCTAAGTAGTGACCTCCAAGGTCATCAATTGACTGGGCATGGGTCATCTGTGCTAGAAAGTCCATATGGGTTTTAGGTTCAAGAAGTCATTACATAAACATACACTGTCACACATACATACATACACACACACATGCACACTCTACACTCAACTAGGTAATAGCTCATTTAGCATCATCATGGATAATAGGAAAATTTCAGGCCCAAATCACATATTTTTGTTCAGTTACTTCCTTGATTTATGACCTCTGGATACCACTTGTAACTTCTCTAAGCCTGTATTTCCTAACATCCTACTGCAGTACACTTCTCAAGCTCAGCAAAGCTATTAAGTAAGGAAACGTATATAAGGCTGCCCATACACCCCTTTTTGCCTGGGAGATCCAGGATTGTGACTGTGTTTCCAGTGAGAGTAGTTTTTAATAAAGCCCATTTTCATCTCAAAAATATTCTAGAATACACAAAATACTATTATTACCAATGAAACTAGAATATCTGTCTATGAGTCTTTAGTAGAATTCTAAGGTCTGATGCCTCCCTTTCCAGGCTCACATTTAGTGAAAACATTGATCAATGTACTGTGAGGCAAGTGCCTAATACTGCTGCATGGTTTGCTCTTTTTGTTGTTTCTGCTTTCAGAACTATAAGGGGGGAAGCTAGTCTGATGTTTCAACTATTTCTCAATATTGGGACAAATCATGTAACTTGTTATTTTCCTTTTTCACCTCTGTTATTACATATGCAGACTTAGGTTAAAGGAAGAGAACCTTGGAAGGAAAAGTGCCTGTGTGTGTGTGCATGTGGGCCTCTCTCTCTCTCTCTCTCTCTCTCTCTCTCTCTCTCTCTCTGTGTGTGTGTGTGTGTGTGTGTGTGTGTGTGTGTGTGTAGAAAGTGTACCACAGCCCAGGGAAACAGGTTACAATGCCCAGCTTCAGTCCTCTGTGGGAACTCTGAATTGGTTGCATGGGAGGAGGAGAAAATGTCACTATGAAGGGTGAAGACTCCAGTTTTCATTTCCTGATTTTTCTTGGCAGATACTCCTCGGTGGTATCCCTCTACGGAGGGCTTTGGCTTCCATATATTTGCCTAAGTCATTGAGGGAAAAAGTTCCTCTTGATGGCTTGCAAACCATCTTGTTTAATTTTTTTGGCCAAACCTCACTCTTTAAGGTAAGTTCTTGCTTCTGGTAACTGTCATGAGCTGACATGGTGACTCACTGTAATTATGAACTCCTGCTACCTTCATGATGTTCTGTTTATTTTAGAATATGCTCTGATTGATTCCACAAGTCTTTCAGCACAACCCCTGGCCCTCCACATGAATCAACATCTACTTTAATGATGCTTTACACTTATGAATTTTCACAGCTCTGAAGCTTTGAATGGGACCTTAAGGGTTATTGGGTGACCAAAGAGGCCCTAAGATGTTTCAAAGCCAGAAAAGAACAGCGTGTTTTCCTGATGAGATGGCCTTTCAGCTTATTAATCTTTCCCACCCCCTCCATCCTTCCTGGCTTCTAACTCTGAGTGCTCTAAACCTCACCTTAAGCTAGATGCAATGGAATGTGGTAAGGCATGATCTAGGGGACCAGCTGCTGGGATCTGCGGCTGACATTGCTGTCTTCTACCTGTGTGATTTCTGGCAAAAATCACAGTTGCATGATTCAGTGTCCATGTGCCATAGTTTTTTTTCAATGTGAAATATTCTAAGAATTGGACCTTATTAGCCTGCTAAAGGGCTGAAGGAGTTAATACAAATAACGTGTCCATGGGATTGCCTGGCATATCCTAAGCACTGTGTAAATGTTTGCATTGCTGATCTTATGATGGGGAAGGTTCTCTGTCTACGACCACTCTATCTCATTTTGCTGTTGAGATGACGGCATCCAGAATTTGCATGAAGTGCAGAACAGTGAGCACTATTTTTTTATTTTGAGACAAGGTCAAAAAGTACTGGCTAGCCTAGTACTTGCTATATAGACCAAAATGGTAGAGATCCTACAGCTTCTGTCTCCTGAGTTCTGGGATTAAAGGCATGTGTCACCATGCCCAGCTTAGTTTTTACTATGTATGCCTACCACCTCATCTGTTTCTCATGGGAAACTGAGGCTCAGCAAAATGAAATAGTATTGCCTAAGGACACACAGTGATGAAGTGGTATAGTTAGCGAATCAGATTCAGGCTAATACCAAAGTTCTGATTTTGTTTTTTTCTTTCTCATTTGTGTGTGTGTGTGTGTGTGTGTGTGTGTTCGTGCACATGTGAGTGTGCATTTATGCGTGTTTGTGTATCATACACACATGCCCATGTGGGTGCACACATGCACATATGGAGACTGCACATTCACATGTGTATGTGTGCATGTGGAAGCCTAAGGTTGATGTCAACAATCACCCTCGATTGTTCTTCCACCAGATTCACTAAGGCGAGGTCTCTTAGTCAAGAACTTGCCAATGAGACTAGTCCAAGGAGAGAATTAAAGTTGGGATGCCATTCCTACCTGGCATTTTACATGGGTTCTGGGGATCCAAACAATGGTCCATTGCTTGAGCAGAAAGAAATTAACCACAGAGCCATCTCCTTAACCACAAAGTCCTTATATTTGAAGGTAATACATTAATATGCCCAGGTGTGTTTGTATTTGTAAGGAATTATCCGCATGAATGAATTCCTAGTGGTCAAATATTCATTAATTTTGGGGGCATAATATACTATCTGATAGTATATGCTATAAATTAATCCCAGAACTCAGGAGACAGGAGCTGTAGGCCGATAAAAATATAACAGATACTTTTAGCCCCTACCAATTTAAGTGGACCACACTACCACCAAACGTGTTTGCAAAGTATTCTGTTTCTCTGGCGTTCTGTGGCCAGTCTTCTCTCTAGCTAAATTCTATTTGTTTCAGCAGGTTTAGTTCAATTTCTACCCAGGATGCCTCCCCAGAATTAATAAGTCCATTCTCTGTTCTCTGTGCCCTGGAAAAAATAGTGGACAAAATTTTGCAATAATGATTTAAAATGTGTTTCATAGCTCTCTCAACCTTTTGATATTCTTGTCACTGCTTTGCATCATCAGAGATGCCATTATTTTTCTGTCTTAATTTTTCTCCTTCCTTCAGAGGCCTGTGCTTGTCTCTCAGAATAATAGATAAACTTGCTTTGCATAGATTTTACACTTAATAAGTAATTTTGATTCTCTAGCACCTTCCATTGAAACAGACTAAAGACCTTTGCAAAATTAGCCTACAGACGTCATAGTGCCAGATGAAGATGAGTTAGATCCAGTTATGCATCAAATTACTAGCTGGAAAGGCCCTTCTAACTCACAGTGTCCCATATCTTCATTGTGCCAGTGAGATCACCAAGACCCAGAAAAGGGAAGGCACTTTGCTGAAAGTGACACAATTCACCCTTTTATTCACCTAATCATTTATGTATTCAGCAAATAGTCATTTCATTCCTACTCTGTATCTTCCATGATGCTGGTACTGGGTGCCGGGGCTATAGTGCCAAGCCAGAAAGACCTGGGCCTGCCCACGTAGAAAACACAGTGACTTAGGAGAGATCAGGAAGTAGAAGGCTCCAATACTAAAAGAGGTACATGGGGCTAGGGCCTGTGTCACGGGTGACTGAGGAGTACATGTACCTTTCTTTTCAGTGCCCAGGCCCCATAGCCTTAGTTTTACACAACTTCCTCTACCATCTTTTGATCAATATCTTGACAGTCATTACAACATATTACCTTAGAAATTGTTGATAATACATCATTCTTGAACATCTTGTGCCTCCTCCTTTCTTCCACTAGCTACAGCTCTCGGGGAGGAGCAAAGGCACTAAGCAAGCACACTGTGGCATAGAGACTCTGGGACTGCAGACAAGGGAAGAGCCGGGGCTGCCTGAGTTAGAGAAGAGCTCAGCTCTGAAGGGGCCACAAGACAGAGAGTTAATAGAGCTGACACAGAGGAAACATCTCTGTAAATATTCAGAGGTAAAAGCTGTAAAACTGGTACAACTTGAGTCCAGAGGAGTGAGAAACAATTTCTCCCTTCCTCCATGCTCACCATGGTGTAGGTAAGAAGCATGAATTGAGAGGAGAGATTAGGTCCTTAGTCATTGTATTTCCTTTTGGCCTTTCCACTGCAGAAAGCTGTTTATCTTAGGCCAGATTGGGAAGATAGCTACAGGGCAACTAGTCTTCCGTCCTTCCTCATATCATCAATGGCCCAGAGAAGGTCTTGGAGGGACAAGGGGGCTAGGGCTACCACTTGGTCTTTTGGGTGTCAGGAAAGCCTCATCAACATTATAGTTTGTTGATGTTCACCCTTAGCAGGCTGCCTCAGAGAAATCTGATGAGAAAGGAACACCACATCACCAGAAGTGTATATTCATTATTTGTCTCATTGTTGGAAATTAGTTAGAGAGGGTTGATTTTGGTTCACAGTTTGAGGGTCTGGTTCACTATTCTAGAAAAATCCAGATGGTGGGAGCTTGAGAAAGCTTGTCACATAGTGTCTGGAACAAAGAAGCAAACAACTACTGGTACTCAGCTAGCTTTCTCCTTTTTTATTTAATTCATTATAAGACTCCTACTTGAAGTAATGGAGCCACCCACATTTAGAGTGGGTCTTCTACTTCAAGTAACCTAGTCTAGATAGTCTCTAACAGGTATATCCAGAGGCCAACCCAATCTAGACACTCCTTCTCAGGCATGCGAAGAAGGTTATCTCCCATATGATTTTAGATCCTGTCATGGTGACAATATTAACCATCACAATATTGTTTAGCATGAACACAAATGGCCATGAACAGAACGTTGAACACTTCCAAGTTAAGCAAGGCCACATTCATGGTTACTCAAGGATATACTATTTCCGCAGTGGAGTCTTCTGTGTACAGTAGGCTCTTCAAGGGATGCCATCTAAACATCAGGCTTTCTTAGAAAATTATTAGATTTTCTTCACATCTCTCCCATCTTATTCCAGCTCTATCTGTGGCTTTGTACATGCAATCCAGGAGGAAATCACTCAACTATCTGGCCTTCTGGAGTCTTGGCATTTGGAACTTTGGCCTTGTTAGAGTGTCTCATATCTCTACAAATACCTTTTAGCTTGTTATCTCTAAATTAACATCTTTAAACACCCCTTCCCTGCCACCATTGGTTGTGTGATCTTTGAACATATAGGTACTGAGCCTACAAAAGCCTTAGTTTAACTGAAAATAAAAAAGGCCATATGATGTCAGAGGGCTGAAGAGTATGCACAAAAGTCACTTAGCCGACTATCTGGATCACAAAAGAGGAAATACCTGCTGTATATTAGGCTGTGTGGGCCATGCTAGGATTTAATGTATGCACTTTGACCTCAAAGTGTGTGGTCTTCTAGAGTGGAGATAGTCATCAATATTTTCAAAGACATGTTCCAAGATGGATGTTCGTAAACGTACTTCCTTTTCCTATGGGGTACAGACCATGAAATTAGTTTGTAACTAAATCATGATGGATTTAGATTCCTTATTAGAAAAGGTGTTCTTACAAGGATGGTTAAGCGTTAGAACCAAGTTACGCTGTGAAATCTGTGAATCTGGAGCATTATTAAGTCAGAGAATATTTTGCTATGCTGTGAGGGCAGAATTGAATAGCTGGTAAAAACCCAATGTTGGTTGGATAGATATGTTTTGCATAGATGGGTGAGTGTATGGTTGGATAGATAGATTAATGAATTGTCCTAATGTTTATTATTGAGCTTTATGTGGTGAAGAGAAGATCTGAATGACTTTGAGAATTCACCCTTAGATTGTGATTCTTCCACACTTCTGTGTCAAAACTGTATAGCGCATCACTGATTCTAGATTGGCCATGGTTATATAAGGAATTAGATGTTTAAGACCTTTGTGTTTCATCTGCAGGCTAAAAACATCACTACTGAATTAATGACATATGTTGTGAGTGCAAGCATCTCAAATATGTCCATTCACAACTTGGCTGATCCAGTGATTATCATTCTGAAGCATATTCAAGGAGACTGGGTAATATATCTATCTTCATTTTGGAACCATACGACCTCAGGACACCAATGTGATTTTCCTGGTGGAAAAAAAAAAGGCCAATTAACATTCAATTCAAAGACTTCATGATGATTTTCCAATTTGAGGTAGCAGAAGTATGTTATAACTGGGTTTTTCTAGAAACAATGCCATATCCTCAAGGGATCCTGAATGGTAGGTATTCTAGCAAGACAGTAACGAAGAATCTCTTAGTTGTAATAGTAAATACTATTTAATTTGTTCACTTTTGAGTGAGATACACAACTTCATTGAAAATAATCTTTGTGTTCTTTGACATGAAAACATTAACATAAGTATTATCAAAGGACTATATCATATGGAGTAACATAAGGCATTTATTACTAAATGATCAAACTCAGTGTTAGTAAAATAATGAGTTACTGTTTCATTCTTTGATGTTAATATGTGTCCTGTGTGAAGTTTTAATAGCTTCCTTCATTCCCTATCTAACAGATCATATGGTATAATATATTTCCCACTAGTCTTAAAGAGAAGAGAAGAAAGATTAGGAGAGGGAATTTTATTTTTTAATCTCTCCCTTTTTTATTAAATGTATTTATTCACTTTATACCCCAACGTCAGCCCCCTCTCCTTCCAGTATTCCCTCATGCAGATCCTTCCCCCATTCTGTCAGCTCCTTCTCCTTTGCAAAGGCGGAACCCCCTCTTGGTGTTAACCCTCCCCCCCCACATATCAAGTCACTGAAGGACTGAGCACATCTAGGAGAGGGAATTTTTAAACCAGATTGAAAATAAAACATGTTAGGTGGGTAAAATCTCTCTATTTGAACTGGGACTATGACTGCCAGACCATCTGCAAAGACTGTAGGAGCGAGGGGAATTTTAGGAATTTTCAACAGGCTTAATGAAGAGGCACCTCAACTGTGTGTTCATAACGGATGATTGTAACTGTGAGTCCCAAATTCCAAAGCCTTCTAAAGAACGCCTAACATATGTCAGTTACTCACTGCTTCTCCATAGCTTCTTCCTGGGCCTTGGACCAAATGGCAGATACCAAAACTACTAAATGACACACGCTATATTGCTGTGCAGTGGCATGCTGTTTTCTTACTTGTAAATCCAGACCCAGGTAGAGTTAGACTTAAAACCAAACCATAAATGATCCCCTCCCAGTCTCTTCCTATGTGTGTGTGTGTGTGTGGGTATGTGTGTGTGCGTGCATACTTGCTTGCTTGCTTGTGTGTACGCTCATTTGTTGCTTTACTGGCTAAAATCCTTGAAAACACTTATGTACATTGCTTTTGTTCAGTAACCCTTACAAGGAAAGGTATTTAGCTGTTACTCTCATTTTTGCAGAATTATGATCAAGTTTACTGTGCCTTTTGGGATTTTGACACTAACAGTAAGTATTTATAGAAGCAGACTTTGACTTTGCCCCCTAATCATTTTCCCAGTTGGTGGTTAGAGGAGAGGGCTTGTTGTCAGTGGCTGTCCAATCAGGCACTCCCAAGCATTCTGCATGACCAAGATACCTTATATGACTTTTTAGGGCGTGAAAGTCAAGAAAACTCTTTTTAGTAAGACAGTTATTATAGAAATCATAAAAATAGCTCAACTTTTGGAAAGTAAGGTTGGAAAAACGCAATTAGAAGGTCCAGTACAGAATGTGAATTATTTGAAAAGGGCTGAGGAGGTGTACTTTCCTACAGGGATGATCCCTATTTACTCTCCCCATCTTTTCTTGATGGTGAGCCCTTGGTAGACCCTATGTCCTGTAAGGGATCCAATTCATTAACCATCTAATTAAAGAGATGAGACATCATTAGTCCCACAAAGCCCTCCCTGCTTGGATAACTATGCTGTGTATGGAGGTGCTGGGTGTGGTTACTCCTGACTGGGTTTCTCTTAGGTTTGCTACCTCTCCTGGAGTCTCTATAGTTAATACCAAATCTCAAAGAATTCTCCCACACAACCAGCATCTCCCAGGAATGCTGTAGTTAGTGGTGAGAAACATTCTACCTAGGGAGCTCTGCTTGGGTACTTTTCCCATCTAGAAATCAGAGCGAAAAGAAACAACACTCTTTTTACTTAGCTCTTCAGGGAACAGAATACCGCCTCTTTCTGACAAAGAGAAACAGTGTATCCTCTCCTGGCTTGTCCAAGTCTGTCAGCAAAATAGTCCTATCAAATGACAAGCTCTGTCCTCCACAGCTTTAATAAGTTCATCCCTGTGTTGATTCATGGCAGTTGCTGGAACATCCCCAGGAGACCCTTTGCCCCTGGCTCTCTATGCTGTGAGCCCAGAACTTCTGAAATCTATGGTATCTGCTCATACTTGGGTACCTGTCCTGAGATAAGTCTTTTGGTGTACTACTATCCTAAACTAGCTCTAGAGCCCAAGATCTACACGGCTCTAATGGGCTGTAAGGATCTTCAGAACATGATCACTTGAGCCCACTTCGTTTCCGGGTGGAACTGGCTGTGTTTAACATAAATGCCAGTCCTGAGCTGGCTAAGTGTCAGGCTATATTTCAAAGGTCTAGGTCTTCCCAAAACTTCCAGATCTATTTCTTTTATTGGCTACTTATAAAACATGTCGCTCCAGCATGGTGACAGGAACCATTGCTCATGATTAGAATCTACTTTAATCTGTAGAGATGTAGTATAGACACAGACGCAAGTGACAACGAAGTCCCCCCCCCCCCCCGCACCCCTGACACACGTCAATTTGGTCTATTAAATGTAATTGAATTTTGCTGTTCAATTGTATCTCTACCTTGCTGTCTTAACAAACAATGCTAATTATAACACACGTTTGGATGGTGCATATAATGAAAAATTAAACATTTCTGAGAAAAGCAAAATTGCTTTGAAATTCCCTTCTGTCCCCCCGCAGATGGGCTAGGTGGATGGAATTCATCAGGCTGTGAACTAAAGGAAAGCAATATAAATCACACAATCTGTCAGTGTAACCACCTCACCCACTTTGGAGTCTTAATGGTGAGTTGTCTCCTTTATCGCTCTTCAATGGAATTTTGACAACTTTTATTAGGTTCAAGCTATTAATGTACTCGCAAACTAAATAATGGAGAACTTTTATACAAGCAGGAAAAAGGCTCTCCTCCATCATGTTTACCCAAATACATGTGTTTGTTCTTCTCTTTATAAAATTGTAAGTGATAGCTGAAGAAGCTCTTTGTGCTATATAGTGTCAGTGTGTAGCCCAGGCGGGTCTGGAGCTCATGGTCCTCCTGGCCTAGCCTCCCAAACACTGGCTGCCTAGCAATGCACATCTACACCTGACTTAAGCAGTTTTAAAAATATTCCCTTTAAACTTTTATTTGACACATAAAAGCATTCCATCAGTAATTGTCAAATTGTGACAATTTGTTTGGCTCACTCCCAACCAGTTGGAGCCTTGCAACAGGAGTCAAAAGCCCCATGTTCGCAGTCTAGCACTGCCTGCAAGTAGCTTTACAGTCTGGTTTGAGGGGGTCTAACTTGCTTGGAACTTAGATCGTTCTTCTGAGGTATGAATAATAGGAGGGAGGGAATCAGTGTTTCTCATATCTCAATACTATTGCTATTTGAAGCACATAATTCTATGGTGTGGAGAACAATTCTGCATATCAGAAGATGGTCAACAGCAGTTCAGGTCTCTACCCTGTCAATGTCAACAGCATCTTCCTCAGTTGTGACAACTAAAAACTATCTCTAAGTACTGTTAAATGCCCTAGCAGGAGATACAAATTCCTTCTAGTTGAGAACTTTCAGAATAGATTAGCATTTCCTAACTTAAAAAAAAAGTACGAACTTTTTATGAGCCAGAGAACTATATGCATCTAACGAAAGCTATGGATTTCTTCCTAAACCAGTGCACTTATATATTCAAATAATCTTGCATGTCACTTCAGATCTTTTGTGGTCTCCAGGTTGGGACAATACTGGACTATTACTTTAGACAAAGGACCACTTTATCTCTTAATTTTACAAAAGTTCTTTAAGGTCTAAGGAAAAGGAACGTTTGTTTTTATGTTCTGTGTAGCATTTCGGGACACTCAGTTCAGATAAGGATTAACTTTGCATCCCAAATTCAAATCCATTAGCCTGGTTATAGTTTCAAGTGCTGACCATGTTAATGACAATGAAACAAAGGACTAAATGTCCTTTCAGTCTTGTTGATGGCTTTCCATGTTCTGTCTACAGGAAGCTGTACTAGGCCTGGTCAAACCATATATGGCCTTATCACATAGCCATCCACATCATTTGGCTATAACAAGGTTGCTATATGCCCTGGGGACTAACTGTTCACATGTACCAGAAGCATTTTACTCTAAACTTGTTCTGATGACTATGTAAAGTACTATATATTGCAATTCTAGGATTTGTCCAGGTCTACAGTGGATGCAGTGAATGAGCGGATATTAGTGATTATAACATATACAGGATGTGGGATCTCCTCCATTTTCCTGGGGATTGCCATGGTGACATACATAGCTTTCCAGTAAGTTGATACAACTTAGCTCTGAGTAAGTTGAATTTGGTCTGATGATGTGTTGTCATTGAAACCTTGTTAAGTTCATGAATATAACACAACAGGAAGTGGCTAGTTCATTAGATTCTGGAATGAGCAAGTTAAAAATAAAGCAAAAGAACTGTTATAGGGGTATTTTAAAAGTGAGAGGTTTGCAATTAGGAGTAAAATCTCTCTACCCTGATACAAGGGTAGGAACCATAAAAGGAAAAGTCTGAAGTTTTAGTAGAAACAAGAACCCTTTCATCAGAGGAAAAAAATTAAGACAGTGAAAGTGCAACCACAGATTGGGAGATTGGTGCTGTGTTTGTGTGTGTGTGTGTGTAAGTGGGCATGTATACAAATTAAAAAGCAAGACAGAAAGTTGAAGAGTAAACAAAAGAACTGAATGAACACTTCACAGAAAAAAATTTGCCCAAGGGCAGCTCTAATTTACATCCAAATGGTTAGTATTATATTATCGTATGGTAAGGTCCTCAACAACATTACTCATCACAGGAAATGCTAATTGAAACCATAATTATTTTTAAAGCTGAGCTTAACCGAGGTTGAGAGGGGGATGAGTTGAGGGAGCATGGAAGGAGTTGGAGAGGAAATGGAGGTAGAATGATATTTCATTGCAGAGCTGCATGAAATTCTCAAGAACAAAAAAATTAAACAAGCAACTAATTTAAGTTTATTAACAATTAAAAAATAACCAACCAATCAATCAAACAAAATATCTAAATCCTAGAATTATATGGCTGGGAACCCACCAGGATGATGAAAATCTAAAGTCATCAACAGAAGGAAGTGTTCACAAGAAAACAGAGTCACTGTAAGGCTCATAGATTGCAGCAAGGGGATTTATGAGCCCCTGAGGCACTACTCTTGTTTTACTATCTAGATGATAAGATGTGGCCTAACGTTTGTTTCTTTGTTTGTTTGTTTTAAAGCAAACTTAGAAAAGATTATCCTTCCAAAATCCTGATCAACCTATGCACAGCGTTACTGATGCTCAACCTAGCATTTCTGGTTAATTCCTGGCTGTCATCATTTCAGAAAGTAGGACTATGTATTACGGCTGCAGTGGCACTTCATTACTTTCTCCTCGTGTCTTTGACTTGGATGGGCCTGGAAGCAGTCCACATGTACTTTGCTTTAGTCAAAGTCTTCAACACATACATTCCAAATTATATCCTTAAGTTTTGTCTAGCTGGTTGGGGTGAGTATTCTACCATTGGTCTTGATGTCTCTTTTAAAATACTGTCTTTTAAAAATTTAACTCCACTTTAGTCTGCTTTCTTCTCCTCATCCTCTTCCTCTTCCTCTTCCTCTCTCTTGGGTAATTTACAAAGAAAGATATTCTAAGTTCCAGAGGATGAGAAGTAAAAGATCAAAGAGTCCACATTTGGCATGGACCATTCTGCTGTGTTTATGGCTGTGAGTGAGGGGAAGGAAGCAAAACTTATCCCTTTATAAAGACCTACTGCTGAAAAAATATGAGCCCATTTATTGCAATAGAGAAGACATTCCTGAAGGCAGGTCCTTTCTCACTGAACCAACTATTTAAGATTTCATTTCTCAATACGGTGGCAATGGAGATCAAGTTTCTACCATATGAAGGGAGGATCTGTTCAAAGTACAGGAGACATATTATTTCAGACCCAAGTCTCTTACTAGTGCAGTTCAGCAAGTAAGGATTGCATCACTGGAGCTTGGGTATGCGTTTCTCTTCCTGCTTAAGTGGTTCTATACATTCAGCTTTTAAACTTAGTAAAGAGTTTGTGCCAAATATTTATTGAACAGCAGCTTGTGTGTTGTGCTAAACCCTGTGAGATTTTAGCCCTCCCCTTACAGAAGTTGCAACAACACTTACTGATGTGATAGTGAAGGGTCAGGTCTCTTTTCTAGGTGCCAGCTGATATTCTAAAGTGCTTGGCATGTCTATGTAGTTAGTCTTCACGGTATCTGTATAGAATGAGTCCCATTACTATTTTCAATAATTATATGAGGAGGTGGGGGACTTGTTCTTGGTAAAACACACACCCAAGAGCCTGTCTCCAAAGTTTGGACCTCTGATACCAATGATCTTACCATATTACCTATGAGATATGAAACAAGACCCCAAATTGACCCTTACCACACCTTTTGACAATCACAACCACTGTTTCCCTTGGGAGAAGCCAGGAATAGAAATCAGAATAGATAGTTCCTTCCCTTTCTCCTGCCCTTCCTCTTCACCAATCACTCTCAGGTCCATTCACAGATATTTCCTCCTTCCCTTACCCCATATCATAGAGTTCCTACAGCTTGCTTCTTGTCTTTCAGAGCATCTCATTTTATACTACTTCCTAAGATGCAAAGAAAAGCAGAAAAGACTAAGGATTACATTCAAGGGTAGGAGAATCTTGAAAAGTGGCAAGTATAACCACAAGCTAGGTTGAGCATGGCCAAGGTCTGACTGAGGAACCGTTCTGGGGGGGAAAAGATACAATGAGCCACACATAGATACAGTTTATTATTTTCACAGTGAATGAGAGAGTAGCTAAAAATGGCAGACCTCCACTTCTTTCAGCTCTGAAAGGAGTAATACCAAAGAGAAAGGGAACAGATGACACTGTCCAAATGTCCATGGCTGAGGGGTCAGTTCCAACGGAAGCTATGTGCATGTCTACTCTATGGCTCCATTTAAAGGAGAGCAGGGTACAAAGTCCCATACCTCTACAAAACCTAGGGCTGATCACAAAGTGTCTTATGACAACTTCTGGAGGAAAGAGGGAGATATGATATCCTGCCCCAAAGTTCTTGTCTTCTCCCACTGGTGAAGGCTCATAGTACATTTTGTCAAACTTCAGATAAGCACAAATGCAAGCCTTTGTTGTGGATGCCTACAAGGTCATGGGAAGGGGCACCACTAAGTCACTGCAGGGAGTCTGGGAGACAAATACTAAGATCTCTGTAGATTTAACAGTTGGCCTTCCTAAGCCAAAGCAATATGTTATAGAAGTGTATGCTTTTAAATTTCTGCCTAAGAAAGTAAATTTGTCCACATTTTACAAAAACTAACAACTAAGCATGGAGCTTCGTGCCTGCCATCCCAGATTCAAAGACATCCTAGGCTACACAGTGAACGCTAGTTCAGCTGGGTTCCCAGTGTAATTCTCTGGACTCCATTCCCAGACTCCAAACAAACAAAAAACAACAGAACAATTCATAGGGCTATTTAAAAGGATTTTTAAATATTGATATGTATTATGTGTGAGTGCATGTGTATGTAGTATGGTATACAAATGGCGGTCAAGGGACAGCCAGAGGGAATTCTTTCTCTCCTTCCATCACGTGGGTTTGTTTCCAGGATCAAACTTAGGCTTGGAAGCAAGTGCCTTAACCCACTGAGCCATCTTCCCAGCCCCAGTACCTCCATATAATTTAATCTGAAATATGAGGTCTTCTTTCAGACCTGTTTTACTGCTTCCAGAGAGACATTAAGGAAAACTAGCATACAAAGTAATGGTTTCCAATATGGCATTTTCATACTCTATGCATTGCCACTATGGGGATTGGGATAGCTTTGGGGAGTATTTTGCAACCCCTACATACAGTGTGTGTGAGTGTATGTGCTCCCAGTAGGAGAAAAGCGAGCTTAGGAATAAAAAAAGTCACCTCAGTTTCGAACTGTACATGGAATTGAATTTGTATAGCCCATGCCCATACTCCCATCATGCTTGACCATTTTAACTGAGATGATTGCTTTATTATAGTGTGGCTGAATTGAGCAGCTGTTAACTGGTTGATCTAGTCAAAATGTCAAACTAGTAACGAGTGTCTAAATGACTTGCTTGTCAAAAAAGTAATGAAGGCTGCAGCTGATGGTCTGTGCCCTTCCTCCAAGGTGACCTAGACAAAGACATAATGGGAATGAAGGGGCAGAATGGAAAAGGAGGGGGAAAATGATGGCCCACCATATGAGGGGAAACACTTTGTGTGGATGTGTATTCTAATCAACTAGATGCTTCTATTGCCAAACTGAGTTTTTGGCACTTGAGCTATTTTAATAAGTAGTGAACATCACATTGGGGTCACTGGCATGCTGCTTAGTTTAGCAGATTGGAAAACTCCTAGAAATATTTAACTTGGAGGAATTCACAAACATTTTGCAAACAATGGTATTTTGATGTCCACACATCTGTGGCTCATTTAAATAGAGTCTTAATGTAACAGACCCACAGCTGTTTGCTTAGGATCCTTCCTCCTGGGTTTAATGGGTTCTTTTGCCTTGCTTGACCACTCTAGGAATCCCAGCGATCACAGTGGCCATTATACTCAGTGTAAGAAAAGACCTATATGGAACTCTGAGCCCAACAACGCCATTGTAAGTACCCAGTATCACTTGCTTTCAGGAGGTGGGGGTTCTAGGTGCGGTGAGATGTTTCTGGCCAGGAGACTTAGTCTTAGCACTGGCTTTATAGAAAACTCAGTGTCAGCCTTTCTGCTCAAACACAGCCATGCTCACCCGTGGAATGATTAGGTGTTTGGAGTCTGTACGATCATGGCCAAGTCATCTGCCTTTTCGATGCATCTCTTCTGGAGAATGGGGTGACTATCATTTGCTTTCAGTGTCATGTGCAAGATAAAATGTCATTGCTTTTTACCTGTCGCCTAAACCATGGCAAATCAACAAATCAGTAATTGGCAGCCTTTTTGGCCGCAAAACCTCACAGACCATGGGAAAGATTTAGTGGCTAGTCTAAGGAAATACTGAGATAAGTTGGAAAACATGTTCTTTCTTTTAGCTTTCCCAGAAGGAGACTGAAAAACTTCCCTTTGTAGCAAACAGATCAGATTTATTGTTCTCTCTGTCTGTCTGTCTGTCTCTCTTTGTCTCATTGTCTCTCTCTTCTTCTTCTCCCTCTCTCCCCCTCCCTCTCTTTCTCTTTAAAATTTGATCCATAAACCTGTCTCTCTGATTCTCAAGAATAGCTTTGTATTTCTACTCCATCCCTTTGGAGCCTTCTTTGGAGTCATACAACCTTCCAGGCTGCACAATCTTTGTATTTAAGTTCCCCATACCCATTCCCTTTATCATGGCCTCTCAAAATCACATCCACTACAGATTTCTTGTCTCTCTGCTTTGGGATCAAGTGTAGAAGGTCCTGTATCTAGTGCTCCTCCGTCTTTCATAGTGAGATGTCCGTTGCCAGTGGGTCAAAAATACACCGCCCTCTGTAGCAGAGGCTTTCTAATTAAAATTCGTACTTCTTCCTCCTTATTTTTCTCTTTCCTTTCCCCTTCCATCTTGTCTCCAGCTCTGTCCTCCCTCTTTGCCTATATCATGACTTAAAAGGTCCTCAGTATCTGTCTCATAGTGATTTTTCTTCAAAGATCAAAAGCAAAAACAAAACCAGAACAAAATCAACTCCGCGCTCCCCCCCCCCCCCAACAAAGAGCTTTTTATATGTGGATTTGTTAGTAAGAGGCAGCTGGCTCTAAGAGTTTTGTTTTGTAAATAATTATACTTTGAAAGGTAATTCACCACAGGGTACAAAATCCAAAAGTACAAAAGGGTAGAGGCTGAAAAGCCTCTTCCCAACCCCCAGCTATGAAATTTTGTTCCTTTCAGGTAACTCCTATTTCCTTGCACAGAGTTTTTGGCTTGTTTGCCTTATTTTAAATGTTATTTTATTATTACCACTTTTTAGTTCGGAATTTTGTCTTGCTATACAGCCCAGGATGTCCTGGAACTTAGTGTGTAGCCCATGCTGACTGTAAACTCAGTAATACTCCTGCCTCGGCTCCCCAGATTACTGATACTATAAGCCCAAGCCACGACACCCAGATAGTTATTTTATTTTTGACACATTTATTGTACTTATTTGTGAAATATAGCAAAAATATTTGAATACATATCTAAATTATAAATGGTCAAATCGATATCTATTTTCTTAAAATGTATCATTTCTTTGCGGTACCAACATCCAAACACATTTCTTCTTAATAATCTGAAATATACAACACATACTGTTTACTGTAATCATTACTTCATG
Organism: Rhynchomys soricoides; assembly: GCA_019843965.1. Classification (NCBI taxonomy): domain Eukaryota; kingdom Metazoa; phylum Chordata; class Mammalia; order Rodentia; family Muridae; genus Rhynchomys; species Rhynchomys soricoides. The sequence continues at coordinate 966,683 of JADRCH010007388.1, read as the reverse complement.
CAGTAGAACACAGGTTGTACAAGGGAGCCTTGTGCCCTTCCCCCTATTCACTCTAGGCGCTGATGACTGCTAATTCTCTCTCCTATTCTATGTGATAAACATTAACAATTCCTTTAGGTTGATTTATGTTATGTGTGTGAGCATTTTGCATGCATATATGACTTGCACCATGTGCATGCCTGGTGCCCAGGGACGTCAGAAGAAGACACCAATTTCCTAGAATCTGAGTTTTAGGTGGTTTGTGAGCCACCATGTGTGTGCTAGGAATCAAACCTAGGACCTCTGCAAGAGCAACAAGTGCTCTTTTCTGGAGCCATCTCTTCAGCCCCATGTCAGAGATCACCTGTATCCCAAAATATAGTGCTGCCTTATTTTGAGAGTTTTCTATAGTTTTGTTTCAGGCTGAAAATGATAGACTGAGAATCCTAAGTATGAGGCTCTTAGGGAAATTAAATGTTTTTTTTTTTTTTCCCTCAGCCACCTAACACACACACACATGCGCGCGCGCGCGCACACACACACACACACACACACACACACACACACAGACACACACTGACATGTACCAGTGTGGATAACATGTCCCAAAGGATTTCTTTATGAATTCAGAAAGAGATTCCAGTTAATTAGACACACAGTTGACTTAGTCAAGCTTGTCTGCCTTCAAAACTCAGAAGCAATGTGTCTCATAGCTAGAAATGTTGTTCAATGAAGCATCTGATTACAGGAACCACTGTGCATCTCTTCTTTAATAGAACCTGTAGGGCCATTAAGCCATCCAGTAGTCACTGCTGCCTTTTGTGGTCCAAATGCATCATATTTTAAAACAGTACAATGAGAGCTATATTCTTTTTGTTACATTTTTTCATTAACTCTGATCATCTCATTATGGCTTGATACAGCATTCAGAAATGTTCTTGCTTGCCCCTGCCCCTTTATTGTGATATTTATCATGCAAAGCAGAATTCATCTTGCAAATAAAAGCTCTGGTTTAAGGTGTGTGCAGGGTGGGGAGGAGAGCTCCTTGGGGGAAAACCACATAATTTGTTTTTCTCTTGTTGAAGAAGAGAATAGTTTCTCGGGGAAATTTACTGAGGCTGCTGTACATGTGTTCTGTAGGACACAAGCTTGCATTGTAAGGACCAGAATTAGGACTCAGGAGAATAAGGTTTAAGCTCAACTCTGCTTCCACCGGGTACGAATGAGCTCCATTGTCTTGCTTCATCTCTCTGGGTCTGGATGTCCTTAGATTGGATGAAGCTGACCAGGGACTTTAGTGGGGTCCCCAGAAAGCAGTAGTTTATGTTTACAGCTCACAATCGTCTTCTCTTTCTTGCTCTGCACAGTTGTTGGATTACGGATGATCGCATCTTTTACATCTCGGTGGTGGCTTATTTTTGCCTCATATTTCTCATGAATCTCTCCATGTTCTGCATTGTTCTTGTTCAATTGACTTCGGTGAAATCCCAAAGCCAGAAGACTCGGAAGAACATGATCCTGCATGACCTCAAAGGCACAATCAGTTTGACATTTCTACTTGGTCTCACCTGGGGCTTTGCCTTTTTTGCCTGGGGACCTGTGAGGATCTTCTTCTTGTATCTCTTTGCCATTTGTAATACATTGCAAGGTAACTATTGTATGTTGGCCCTTTCTGTGGAAAAAACAAACTTCAAGAAATCCCTGTTCCCAGTGAATCAACAAGTAGTCTTTGGACAAACCAGTTAGATGTTAGCCTTCAGTAAGTGACTACATGGTCCCCCCTCCCTTACTCATTGGTGGAAGGAGCATTACGAACAAGCTAGCAGAATTCTCTCTAGTTGTGATATTGGCATCAAACACTGCGTGCAAGAATTCTTACAGTACTCATAGTGGTAACATGTGCATTTGCTGATAAACAGATTCAAACTTGTGTTTAAATTTTGAAGTTCACGGTCTAGTTGAAAATATCTATTACCAGACAGTAGAGACTACATTTTGAACTCCATAGGCTCCAGTGGCATCAAATATCTTACTATTTTATTAAACCAGCAGGCTAGAAAACTGCATTCATGCAGCTGCTTAAATGCAAAGAGCTGAGGACCAAAGCTCTGAATAGAATATGAGAAAACATAAAATGTGCTGTTTCTCTTCTGTGTGCTGTTTGTACGTGTGTGTGTGCGTGTATATGCGTGTATATGTGGATGTGTTATGGTATATGTGTGGTGTGTGTGTGTGTGTGTGTGTGTGTGTGAGAGAGAGAG